>CACKRE030000438.1:66619-86952 GCA_902602495.3 Ectocarpus sp. CCAP 1310/34 | reverse complement strand
GGGGGGGGGGGGGGGGGGGTACGCATGTAAATGCATGCAGTAGTCGTTAGACCATCGACCTCGTATCCCAACAATTCCGGGACGGAGCGATATGCGGGGTTTTCGCCGGCCCAGGCTTCGTTTCACAATCTTGAACCAGAAGCCGATGATCATCCTTGCGTTTGCAGTGCCAATCCAGATATGGGTTGATTGGGCATCCCGCCTAACCAGACGTTTCACATTCGGAAGGCACGACAATATTTCTTGGGGTTCCGCAATGGACTTCGATCTTGACGCACTTGCACACAACAGGCGCGACACACACTACGGACACGTCGCTTTGTGTGTGATCCGCTTCAATCACAAACTGCACAACACGCAGTGGGAAACTTCCAGATGGTGTAGAGTAGTTCATAAGATTTGTACTCTGTATAATAGAGCGTTCCAACGATCCAGTGTTCATCGGATATCCTAGGAGGTGTGCGCTATGGGGTCGATAGGGCCAAAGCCCCCACGCTCAGAGGATATATACCAGATGAACAACCCCCATGTCCGAATGGTATGGGGGTTGGTGAACTTCGTTGTGGACACCAATTGCTGGGTTTAGGGAGGACATGTTTCTTCATGTTGGCGCGTTCTCAGTTCAACGGCAGGCGCGGTTCTCTCACTCACCAATTCAAACTCGCCGAGGTAGGGCGAGTCCTCCTCCAGAACCAGTCCAACTGTCGGAGAGGGAATCGGAAAACGGCGACAAGTGAAACGTATTACGACCGTCCGGGGGGGGGGGGGGGGGGGGGGGGNGGGGGGGGGGGGGGGGGGGGGGGGGGGGGGGGGGGGGGGGGGGGAGATAACGCCCCAACGTTTGTCGCCGGGAAGGGCAGGTTGGAAACTGTGACCGACTGAGCAGATAACGACAGTCTAGGTGGGGGGCGAAGTTTGCAAGTAACACGTTCCATGGAATCGATATTTGGGCCAAAACATGAACCGCAATCCTAGGTATAAAGTGTTGCGCAGCATTGTTTGGCTGGTGCGAACACACTAATCCCCTCAGAGCTTTTGAGAAAGCATGGGTCACAGAAGGAACGTACACTAAAGATAGATATCACTGGAAACATGCGTTTTGGATAAATGGGGAAAGCATAAACACTTGTTTATCCTACCAGACAGTGACGTACAACAAACATCTTGCCACGTCAGCGAGGGTACTCATTGGTCAGCTCTGCTCACAGTGCGCTTTGTTGAACGTGTCGGACAGGATGTCCAGGCCGCAGTACTCGTCGGCCACTCGGTACGCAGCCGTGACGGAGTCCACGAGTGTCACCTTAACGGTCTCGTTGTCCACCTTTTGTGCGGACGGACACCGGAAGCGGCATTCAGCTTTCACCGTTCGGACTTCCCACCGAGAACAGACGGGAAACGCGCAGCTTCAGATGCGAGAATCGGCGGCAGCCGAACAGCATGGCCACCTAAGGACCGAAACGTCGCTAAATGACCTGACCTCCCTGAATCGCTTATTTCTCTCCCTTTTGCATGACACCTGTTTCAGTGTGCACTACGGGGGAACGTCTGCGGCAACCATGCAACGGGCTGGTTCAAAACGGTTACGAAACGGAGCTTCGATTTGCCCCCTCGTTTCATCGCTGTCGTAGCCGTAGCAGAGAAACAAACGCTTCATTTTCCATCCGTGGGCAAGGCTCCATCAGGCCACAATCCGCCGACACCATGGTGAAACGGAATTAACCGCAAAAAAAATATGTCTTGAACCTGTTACACGCCAATCAAGTCAGTTGAGATTTGGCAGTAGACGCGTGGGCCAGGCCCAATACCTGGCAAAACACGGTCACGCTTTCAGGTAGTCAACAACGCCCAGCAGCAGCAGCAATATCAACAATAAGCAGCAGCGACAGGAGGAATTTCTTCGTGGGACGTCGATGCGGTCCCCACTCACCAACTCAAAGCATTCCTCGATCGTGTAGCACGTGACCGGAAAGTTTTCGTCTTCGCCTGAAACCCGTAGAGAACGGTAGGGCGTGGATAGTGACTTGCACTCGAGAAAACGTCGGAAAAACGGAGAAGGAAGTAACACCTTCACCCGCTTCAAGTTTTCAAGATATACCCCGAAATGCATGCCTTCAACTCAAAATATCAGGGTGACATGTATGGTGTGATGCAAGGACTCCCAACGCATGCGCCGAAGGTTCGACATGAACTATGTTGTTAGGTGATACGAGGACTCTAAATCATGTACCGAGAAGCCTGACCAAGTTCACGGGAGGCTGCCGAACAAGCCAGTTCAGTTAGCGTCCGTGAAATCGAAATCCTTCCTCGAAACAGAACCGATTCCACGGCGTACCTCCGTAGCATTCCGCTGCCCCATAGCAACCCATGATCTCCTCCTCGTAGAACGCTTGCAGGGTGTCATCTTGCCGCACCGCCACCTAACAGTTTTCACCAAATTCGACAACTGTTCTCGAAACGTATGTCACCCATCCTCCTCTACTGCACTTTGCTCGTCTTCGCAGCAGCGAAAGTCTCCGAACGAGTATAGGCCAGTCGAACCACCGTTTTCTGTTTGAAACAAGTCCAGCACGACCGTGAAAAGACAGTACGATATCAAATCTTCAAGGTTAAACGGCGGGGATATCCGTCCCACCACAGAAGGCGAGAGGGGCACGTTCTGTAGCGGTGTCGTTGTCGGCCGCTTGATGGCTCACCTGAGTATGTGGCACTGCTCCATTCTTTAAATCGTCCACCCCGAAAGACTGGGTAGTCACGAACAGAAATATCGAAACAGGCAGACAGACGGACAGACAGAGAAAACGACACCAACGCTCAGGGTAATTGAAATAAGTCCCATCCTATTTGCAAAGCGGCGGATAGCAAGACTAGGTGGCTTCAATAATGAAACACTGTTTCTATCGCTACAAAGCAGAAAGCCACAACTCGAAATAATAGCAACGCAAGAGTCGACAAGGGTGCTGCAATCTAGCAGAGCATAACGCGAAGCATGCACGATGTGAGAAAATACAGAATGTAACTCAACGCATACTCTACACGATCTGGAGCACGGCGGCATGTAAGTCGATGTACAAGGTCTACAAAAACGACACAGAGAAGAACCGCCACCGCACCAGGGCCTCCTCCTTTTCTGCAGAAAGGAATGACGCCAGCTCGGCGGTGAAGGACGCCCCGAGGATAAAGCACGCGAACATCCACCCTGATGTCAGGATATAGCTCTCGACGGTGTAGGGCTCGTGGGCCATCTGTCCCATAAGCAGGGCCCCCGTCACGTACGACGACATCGCCATGCCCTGATTTCGTCGCAAAGAACGTTGGAAAGCAGGGGGGGGGGGGGGGGGGGGGGGGGGGGGGGGGGGGGGGGGGGGGGGGGGGGGGGGGGGGGGGGGGGGGGGGGTACTCATAGTCGTGCATGCCGTACTCGTTAGTCCATTGACCTCGCATCCCTACAAAGCCGGGACGGAGCACGCCGGGTTCTCACCGGACTAGGCTCTCACATCACCAAGCGCGGAGCACCGTGAGTTATTCTGTGAGACGCATGAACGGTGTGTGTGTGTGTTTTTTTTTCCGATGTGGGCGTGTGGGGGGAATGGTGGCGTTTGAGTTTGTGGTTTCGTTGCCGTGGCCCAACATGGAAAAAATGGTGAATCGAGTATGTTACATATCTCTCAAAGCTATGGACGACTATCATGTGCCTTGTGTTTCGGGCGGCTTGCGTGGGGAGAGGAGCAGAGAGCATCGGCAAAGGCAGGACGAAACAATAAGTTGTGTTGAAAGGACAAACAAGATCTAGAGTAGATCCTGGCATACCGAACGCGCCCCCATTTGGTAAAACTCTCGATCGTCGTTCGAGGCACGGTTTGTATTTCCTGTGCGGGATACCCCAGCATCGTAGCATCATTATCTAAGCATCTGAGAACATTCAAATTTAACTATATACTAGTTTGCGCTACTTTAACTACACGTTGTCCCGCAACTCTTACCGATGAGAGCCGCCGTTTGCTGCCCGTCGCCGTGGGCACCTTGTCCATGAAAAGCTCGTTCTGCAGGACCCCAAACATTCGGGGTATAAAAGAAAATTTCACAGGGTTCCACATGATCAATCGCTGCGGCATGCAACGAGCAACTCCCACGGTTTTTCGCACGAAGAGTGAAATGGCGTTTAAGAAGAGCTCGGGGAGTCAATCCCGGAACGAACGCTAGGTTCGTGCGGTCGTCGGAAAAACCTGATTGCTGCGTGGTTTCTTACACGCCTAACAGGAACTAGCAACGCGCCAGAAACCAGTATTCGCACAACGTTTATCTGAGCGCGTAAGGTGGGCATGATTCCATACGCAGCCTGACACACTTTCGACGCTTTGAGCGGACCAAAATAGCGCCAAAACCCTACGTAGACAGGGGTTACCGTGGCGTGGAAATCCGACACGAGGTCGGAAAAAACGGGCTGGCTTAATGCATGGAGAATGTCAGGCGCTGGTGAAGGTTTGCAAGAATTGCTCCCACATGTGAATTTACCCGATCGAAGAAACAGAGAAACGATTGTGTTCGAACACGGGACTGAGTACATATACTCGGTTCAGATTTCCCCTTTCCGAAGATGATGCCATGCCGAGAAGCCTCGTACCCGCCGCCTCTGTGCTAACCTACCGTGTTTACCTCCTGCATCGGAAATCACGCCCCCCCAATCGGTCTGTTTAAGACCGGAACGGCCGAAGAAAGGCGTAGAACTACAAACCTCGTGTGTGGCCTTCCTGCTTTGTGACCCCGGATAATGCTTCCACACGTATATTCCGAAAAGGCGTAAAAACTGTCGTCTAAATAGAGAAAACGGGACGATAGACGTATCTGTATTAATTCTTTAAGAAATTCTTCTTGAAACTATTTCCAGTCCACCCGGACCTTTGCGCCATCGAAGAGCCAGAGAAGCGTGAACATTACCACCGTTGTCCCGACGATGAGCATCCAGAGCGGTCGTTCGAACGGTTCGAACATTTTCCACCAGTTAACCTGAAATACGATGGAGGCGTTTGGACCACACGGCGAATTTGTGGCATGTCCAAGAGAGATAGCCCAGGGCTACACTAGCCAACGAAGCTGACGTTATTCGGGCGTTACCTCGAAGTCGCGGGCGTATTTGAGACACGTATTGTACCGCATGTTGCACAAGCCACCACACGCCCGGAACGGTCGTCAATGCCCGGTTAACTCTGCAGGTGACTGTGCCTGAACTCGCGGCATCGGAACCCTCTCATCGTGAGCTTTCGGAAACGTACCATTTGATTTTGGCATCCCCTTCGTCGTGGAGTCATTCATCGCTCGAACCTGTCCAAGAGGTGTGAGATCGTTATATCTGACTCGCAAGCAGCAAGGCAAATAATTTGCAGGAGGATGGGCTTGGAAAAAGTGTCGGCTTCGCACCTTGTCAACAACCTCCGGTCGGTAGACGAAGGACAGCCCCGTCGCCATGAAAGGGTAGGAAAACGACACTGTGTCCAGTCGGCGCTCGCTGATGATCACCTGGAGTTAGGCCGATGATTGGTTGAAAAATTCGAAACTTGGTTGTCTGTGGCGGTATAGAACCAAGCTCTTTCGAGTGCTTGGGTGTTGGGACAGGGTTGATGTAGCTGTTGACAACAAACCGGATTCATTCTTTGTCAGGTGCCTGAATACGTGCTAAAGTAAATCGATTTTAAATGGCTTGTTCACGAGAACAGACACGTTTTGTGGGTGGTGATGTCGACCCAGTCCGCCGACCACTATTATTGATGTCGACAACAAGTTATCGACCCAGTTAAAGGGATTTTTTGGTTGTGATGTGTCCAAGGATAATTCAATCTTGTTGAGGTAGACAGTGGCCTTGACGACCCGAGCAGGAGAACATTCTGAAGAACGTTCCCATAGCCGGTAGCGCTTCTACACAGCTGCTGCTCGCCCCTGCAGCTGGTTGCTCTCACGGCGACGTTCTCTGAATGAACTACTGCCAATGAGAGTGGTCGCCATTGCCATACTTGATTCGATACACAGAGATTTTTTCAGGAGAGGCATATCTTCAGAGTGTACTACTGTACCAAGATCGTGCGTGGTACGGGGGCCTCACCGACGACGCCGCCATGTCGTAGGTCCCGTTCGAGACGTAGTCTATGACCTCGTCGGAGGAGACGGAAGCATTCGCCACGGATATGTTGTACGTGAAACCGAGCCGGCCAGAAAGAACCTGACGTTGTCGTCGTCGTCGTCGTCGTCGTCGTCGTTGATGATGATATTGTGTTGTAGTCGTCATCGTGTTGTTGTAGATGTTGATGGTTTCGTCATCGACCCGCATCGTTGGCCGTTATTCCGCAAGGGCAAAAGAAGGGAACAACGGCCGAAGGAGATTATTACAACAGCAGACATGAGATGCAAAGCGGTTAAGGGTCGGGGTGCTTCCTCCGGGCAATACGGGTTAAGAGAGGGTGGGGACAAAACCAACCACTGTCCCAAACTCGGTAGTTTGGTAAACCGTACAATGAAGTTTATCTTTCTCATAAATGTGTAGCCGGGATAAGCCATACTTTCTTTCTTAAACCCGTGTGCTTTCTCCTCACAAATCCCGTCACAAATCGTGGCCGCTACGTTACGGCAACGGAAGTCGGCTTCTGACACTAGCCATGGTTTGGGTAAGCGTTGATTGGAAAGGGGTCGGAGGGAGTGCAGCCGGAGGAGCCGGGAGGCGGTTTTCCGGCTGGAAAAATTCCTGAATGGAACGCGATGTTGAGAGGATCAGTTGCATGAGCATCAAAAAGAAGGACAACGACGACAACAACAACAACAACAACAACAACAACAACAACAACAACAGCAACAACGCAACTCACAAAGCTAACGAACCACACAAGCACACACACCTTGAGCAAATCCAGGGCTATTCCTGTGTAGTCTCCCGTTTGGTATTCTCGACCAGTGATGACCGCGAATGGAACGGCGGCCTCTTCGGTGATAACCTGTACATATGCATGGGAACATTGATAGAGAAACATCGGCGACAGTCTGAAACCATCCTACAGCATCAGCAGTACTTAGTGGAAAAGTTAAGCAGGTGCGGGACAATCATCTTGAATTCAAGAGAACCAAAAACGACGTACCCCGGGAAGCAATCACGCTGCTCAGACAAACATGTCACCCTACTCCGCAAAGGCCACGCCCTGGCAGGGAATTGCTGTCATGCACAGGCAAAGAAGAGTCCTGATGAAACTGATGCTGGAAAGAAACAAGTGAACACATGCAACGTGCCGGAACACCTCACTCGAACTATTGACGGATAGTGGTGGTGAGAAACACGCGACATTGTCCAACATGCCCGTAGGAACTCACGTATTGTGGATGCATCGCAGGAGCTTACCTCCAAGTCAGTTGCTCGACGTAATGACGAAAACATTGACGTTTTACAACACCACCAGAGAACAAACTTTGCAAATGGTACAAGGCAGCAGCTCTCTCGAACTATACAAAAGACAAAACGTCTATAGGAAGCCCCCTTTGCCTCGAATAGTGGGGGTTAAACCCACCTTGAAATCGACGTTAAGCTCACCTTGAAGTGCTGACGGCTTAAGGTGGGCCTATCGAATGGATATACGTCGCTACCTGCGGGGAAGGTATGGTTCTTCTGATACGGACTGATTTTCTGTCAGGGGCACGCAAGAGGATAACGTGCAACAGCAGGCGGGTGGAAGAAAAATTAAAAAAATGCTTCGGTGCATTTTCATGATTGTCCACGAGAAAGAAAAACATGTTACAACACAAACAACACACCAGCAGAAGCAGTAGCGACCATGACCAAATCACAACCACCGACGACATCGACAGCAGCAGCAGCAGCAGCAACAACAACCGATGTCAACATATCCCACCAAGCAACACAACAAGTTCGCATCTCAGCAACCCCGCATACCCTAACATCGCGCGCAAGGTAACTCATCCTCTGCACCCGTGTGCGCGACTCCATCACTCCACATGGAGGTTGACAATATCGACAGATGCGTCTCGGAAAATGATCAGAACAATCGGAAGGTTTCAGTGACGGCCCGTTGGCGGTGCTCTGCACACTGCGCATAATCTTAGGCTGCGAAAACCGAGCCAAGTGTATAGCTAACGTGGATGCAAGCGCTCGTCGTCCATACAGACGCTCGGGGATGTTCCACTTCCCCCCCGGTAAAAATGACATTGAATTTTTCAGAACCGAGGTGCTCCGTGATTTGAAAGACGTTGGAGTGGGAGCATGAGCCCTTGCAGCAGCTGCTCTTCTTCAATTATACCTTGAAACATGATTCAAAATACAACAAGAGGGATGATGTATTGGGAGGAGGCGAGTCCGTGACGGCGATTACGGCGTACGAACAGGGCACCTCGAACGTGGCAAGCGTCCCGTTGGAGTCGACGAAGGTCTCCGGCCTCCAGAGCATGGTGGTCGCGAAGGTCGCGCCAAGGGAGGCGTGCGCCTGAAGGTTCAGCGCGCAGAACTCGGTGCCGTTGGTCCGCCGCCACCCAGACCCCGCCGTGCCGGCGCCGCTCGTGACGGCCGAGGTCGACTTCCGGAAGGCCACCGGGCCGGTGACCCCGACGATCTCGGTCCCGAGCGCGGCCTCCCTGATGAAGGCCCCGTCCTGCCACAGCCCCGCCGACCTGAAGGGGCAGCTGGATAGGATCGAGGGGGAGGGGTTGTAATATATTGCATGACTTAGCTGGATACCGTCGACCACGCGTCCTAGAGGGGACAGAGCGGGGGGAGGGGGTACTCATAGACTTTGGTATCCCTAGCATGTCGGAACGGAGCGCTCTGGTCTATTTCCAGAAGGAAAAATTGAAACCGGGGGACGGGGGCAAGGGCGGCGCATGTGTCGGTCGTCCCATGCGTTCGTTACGTCGTTTTTCAGACCTTTGGGTGTGCTTTGGGATCATCTCTGTCGAGGGTCACGCGAGGTGGACGCCACCCAGCAGCCCAGGAAATACAGTGCGGTCCATCTCATGTTCTGTGAACATCGTGCCGCACGTTTTTCGACACAAAGAGTCATCGAGTTTTTCAGCCCAAGAGTTCCATGTGTTCTTGTGGTAGATTCACAGGACCTTCATTTACACGGAGTTTGTTTCCTTGCGCAGGAAAGAGTCTGGGCATGTGTGAGTGCGTGTGGGGTAAGCAAAATGAGAATACCATGTTGACATATCCACACCCCGTGGACCGACTTTCGAAGTTCGAGTGCTCCACGATCAAGAGGATGTAGAAGGTACAAGTCAAAGGTTGCCCTTTCGGGAAGCTCGACGAGACGGTTCCAACGACGCCATCTTCGACACCGCTTCTCGTTTCTGCTGTAGCAATCGAGCTGTGAAAGTCTGTCCAGGGTGTGCGACGTGCGTTTTCGGAAAGCTCTTGACGAGATTGACTGTGCCGACAACATGGAGGACAACAAGTGGATGCGTGCAATACACACGATGTGTTTCCTGAGGAAAGCCTTGACATTCTTCTTCCCCCTCATACCAAAACAGCGACAACAACATCAACCACAGCAACAACCACAACAGCAGCCAAAACAGCACCAACATCTACAAGCACAAGAACAAGCAAGGCACCCACTTTCCCGTCACGAACCCCTCCAAGACGCCTCCCCAATCCGCCGCCGTCGACTGCACCGTCGCCACGGCCGCAGCTAGGACAAAGACGGCGTCGTACGCGTACGCGAGCAGAGGGTCAATTCTCCCCCCTGGAGTCAGGGTCCCGAAGCCTGCCCCCGGGTACTTGTCGCTGTCTAGGGCCGCCCACCTGGAGGTAAGGTTTGCCAGAGCTTCAGAACCCGACCCTGCCGGAGCAGCGGAGGGCGAAGGGGTGGACACGTGTTAATGCAAAGCTAGACACATATCCTATTGTGCCGAGCGGTTGGCGTTCGTCATGTCAACGTCCGTCACAATCAGACAACCAACCAATCATGGTGTTTCCGATACCGCACGATGACCAGGTCGTCACCCCCCCCCCCCCCCCCCCCCCCCCCCCCCCNCCCCCCCCCCCCCCCTGATTTTCGTCGCGTGCGCGCGTGAGGGCATTTCTGTTTTTTCGTCCGCATTGTTTTTGGCGCGCCAGTCTTTCCCTTGCGGGAAATTCTGACACATCACCCAAGGCCACACAGGAGGAGAAAGACCAGGCAGGCCACGGGTGTGAACAGTAGGGGGGGACACATCGTAGAACTCCATTCACCGAAACTGTTCGATCTTGGAGAAAGAATACTCCGGAGTAGAGTGTTCAAGTTCTTTGGGCATCAGGTCTGCATTGCGAGGATCACACAACAGTCTTTGGGTTGGATGAGACCTCCTGCGCCGGCAGGAGTCCTCGCCTGGTGTGAGATGGGTAGGGAAAATACCTGGTGTGCCGTTTCGGGCTGGTTATTGAATTCGTTTGGAAGGGGTAGGACCTTCCTTCTTCGTGCGAGCTAAATTCACGGCCTCCCAAAACAAGAAACAAATACAGTTGAACAATGCATATTATAGCACTCTTCATATAAAATGTGGTCGCGAAGGTCACGGAAAACGTCATTCAAAACAACCTCGACAGCAGCAGCAACAACGGAGGGATAACAACCACCGTAGCCTACGCGTGACGTTTCGCTTGGGTAACGCCACAAGATACAAGGCGCTAGACGAAGCTCTTATCATGTACATCATCCACGACAATACCGACAACGGCAATAGTCGTCTGTGGATTCGTGACCACGATGCTGACACATCCGGGCCCGAAAAACAGCTCAATTCCTCACCTTCGATGGCGGGGCACGCTCTGACTCCCAGCATGCCTCGGAGGTCGTAGGCGAGCTGAGAGTCGTGGTAGGACTCGTTGTGGGTGAAGACCCCGTCCATAGCGGAAGCGCCGCTGAGGTACCATTGCACGTCCTCGTTGGCAAGGCCTACCTCGAGGGCCTGATCGTTTCGGCGACCGGAGTGGGTGTGAATGGGAGGCTTATCGTGCCGGTGAATGCTCCGAGATCAAAACCGAACGAAGCCGTCGGGGGGTTGGCTTTTCTGAACGCGACCAGATAATCTGGACAAATGCAATCATTTCTGTACTCATCTTGTACGCCTTCGGACGTTGTTGCGGGAAAAACTTCATGGATGGGGGGTGCGACACACCTGCTCAAGCACAGATCTGACGAAAGTACCGTCGTAGCCCTCGGACAGGAGAACCACTATGGACGCGCGGTCCTCCACCAAGGCTGACAAGGTCGGTCGGTAATCTGTCCCCAGGGTCGGGTCCACCGGCTTGCTGAACACATTGTTATTGCAGGTGGTGATATTGATATTGTTATTGTTGAGGGGGTGCAGAAGACGAATTTTGATGTTGACGAATTTTGAAAACAAACGCAAGAGCACCATAAATGGCACAACAGACACACTAGACAAGTAGGAAGGCACCACGAAAAGTAGATGTCGTGGATTCTCGCACAGGGCGGCAGTAGAGGCTGCCCAAAATATACATTTCACGCATCTACCTCCACAGGCCTGCATTGAAATCAAGATAAAATTCACACCAATACAAGTTCAAGTCAAAAGAGCCAAAACGGAAGGCGCTCAAACGAGGTCAGTTTTGAGGGTTAGGCTAGGCATTCTATTGCCATCAGTAGAGTTCATCATGAAGAGGCGTCGTGCGTGCTGACACGTTCAGATTAGCTACTGGAGCTGAAATACCGAAGGTCGCAGCAGCTTCTGAAAACAGTCCGAAATCTGTGCCGGAACCAAGCGGCATCCAACATTTGTCACAGCCATGCTCGCCGCCACCGACCCCAATCGCCTGAACTACGGGTTTACAGCAGTAGTTGATGCCACTAGCTACTGCTGACACCGTTCAGGGGTTTACGGTACGTGGCGGCGAGCACGGCTTTCATAAATGTTGGTGCCGCTTGGTTCCGGCGCAGATTTCCGACTGTTTTCAGAGGCTGCTGCGACCTTCGATATTTCCGCTCCAGTAGCAAACCTTAACGTGCCAGCACGCACGACGGCTCTTGTGGTATTCTCTACTGCTGACAATAGAATGCCTAACCTAACCCTGGCGGGAAGGTTGTTTTCGTTTAATGTATAGGATTAAAGTATGGGAAAAGAGCCAGCGTCAAACCCCCTTCTCTGCATCCCCTTGATGTTGATGATATCGTTGTTGTTGTGGTCTTGATGCTGATGTTGTTAGTATTGGTGATGGTGGTGTTACTGATGGTGTTGATGTTGAGTGTTCGATACTGCGTTGGGCAGCCGTGTACTAAGCTTAGCTGGCAGCTGTGTTGCCTTTGCTGATGTTTTTTTTCGTGCCTTTACAAAAACCACGTCGCCCACCTACGATACATACCTCTTCGCGAGCTCAATTGTCGACGGCATCTCCCCCGCGGCATTGGAATCAATGTTGATACCCTCCGTCCGTCTCACGGCGCGTACGAACGCGGAGGCGGCAATCGTCCCGTAAGTGTCGTCGGGGTAAATCATGGACACACGCTCGGTGGCTCGGTACCTGGCATCATGTTCAGACAGCAACGAGCCAGCAGGGGAGGAGCAGGTTCTGTTGGACCTTCGTCAACGACAGATTGTCATCTGCGTGGAAGGTCTTTTGAGACGATCGAATCTTTAGGTCTTGCGTGTCACGGAATTGCGAAAGGGGTAAGGTGGGGGTGAAGAATTGCAAAGACGGGGGCCCCGGAGGAGGGTTACGTGATCGTTATTGTCTGGCACGTCGGCCTCTCCTTGCCGGTAAAACGGGTTTTATCCCTTCCTGGTTGCGAGCAATCGAGCTTTGAAAGTCAACATCGAGGAATGTCCTGCAGCTTGAACGTGTCCGGTGTTTGGGTGGTTCTGGAGACATGTGCGTTCCTTCTGTTCGTGATGATGTCAAAGAGGTCGACCGCGCGATGCTGGTCACCCCGACCCGCAACAAGAAAACGCAGGAATGTCTGCTTCACTTGACCGCACAGCTACAGGGTGCTGCTACAATACAAGTACCGAGAACAGCACATCTGCAACCATCACAGGAAGCACTCACGTGGGCCTTGGATGACGTGCTAGCGAGTGGACACGTCTATGGCGAAGGTAGTTGTGCAGCCCAAGCACACCAAGGGAAGACAACACAACAACGACAACGCCCTCGACGCCAACGAGACCTGGAGCCAACAACAACAGCACCAACAACGATACAAACACCACTATCACCCCCATCACCACCGAAAAACAACCACGAACCCGACCACAACCGCGACACTGACAAGACTTTTTGAAACGCTACTGCCACCACCACCAGCAACAATATGAACACCAACACCCATTAAAAAAAACCACGACCACCAATCACAACAATAAGAACGACAACAACAACAACAACAACAACAACAACAACAACTGTGACAATTCTAATCGATGCAACAATCTCTACCACCACTACCAACAGCAAGGTAGTCTCACCAGCCGCGGTCCAGGTCTCTCTCCACCTTCATATCCAGGATCAGTCTCGCGAGCGCCTCCATCTCCGAGAACACGTCCGGCTGGACGCCAAAGAGGTAGCTCCCCTCCCCCCCCAGGCCGTACGGCCCCGAAGAAAAGTAGGTGTTGGCCCGGGCGGCCGAGGCGGAGGGGGTCACCATCGGCAGACCGAAAAAATCGTTCNGGGGGGGGGGGGGGGGGGGGGGGGGGGGGGGGGGGGGGGGGAGCGGGAGCGGACGGATGAGTGTGGCGTGAGACTGTTGCGCCGAACCACCGCCTCTTCTCCACCATCCCATCGTTTGTTTCTTTTCCCGCTTTCGACTCGCTTTTGGAGTGTTCGATGAAAGTCTTGACGGAATACCTCCCAACACACCAGATAAAATGTCATGCCTGCATCTACCGTACGTTGCGGACGATATCACACCCCCTGGGCCGAACATCAATCACCAGTTGCGTTGCAGTAAATCCAGTGACGGTGTCGCAAGTGGCGCCTTTTGGACCCGTCCCGTCGAGAGCTTTCCGTACGTATCGTTTGAGTTCGGTATCGTGGTCGTAGTAGTATTCGAGCTTTTACAACAGGTCCGTGGGTGTTGTATATTCAGGCACCTACGGCATTTGATTCGGATCTGGGTGGGCCGGGGGGTTGATCAAATTGTGATGTATCCATCCAATGTCACGTTCTACTGTTGCTACGCGAATAGCCGGTCGCCCCCACCGTGGCAACCTCCCTTTGAGACGTGGGTTTGAATCTCGGTGCATTGCCACGGACTTGGTACTAGTGTTGGAATCAGGCCGCCAAGCTGGGCATGATCATTTCGTCGGTTCACAAGGTTCCACTTCACCGTCAACGAGGGAATTGGAATCCCAGGATCGTGGGATCACCGCAAATAACACGGCAGGGGCCACGTGGAGCAAAACAGTAAAAAATCAATGGCGCGGTGGCCTTGCTCCTGTGTGGTCCTGGTTGTACACAAAACCTCCGACGTGCACATGGCAGGGATAAACCCACACAGGCTTGGCCAAAAGGACGGTGTACAGTCCAGACGCTCAATAGCGTGAGTGTGTACCAGGCAGGCCAACCACACCGACCGCCACTATACTCTGTCAGGGGCACCCTACCACTCAGGAGGGGCGCCCGCAATCCACGCAGAGTATGAAATGACTTGATTGATCGACGGCGTTAAAAATTTAGAGCTATGGCTCAGTGACGCTATTTTCAAGAGTGTACATCTACAGCGGCTTGCCGGGGCCACGAGGGTGACAAGCGTGATATGTTTGACGGCATAGAATGAGACAGTAACCGTCTGTGAAGATGTGTTGGGAGTGTTGGACCTCTCTCAACCATCGTAGCCGCTGCTACTACTGTATCATCGAAAGCACACTTTTCTGTCGGCACAACAGTCTAGTGGGCACAGGCGGCCATGCTTTGTGTCGCCCTTAGATCATAAACCGTTCCGATCTCTGCTCAGAATATTCAAATAACAGCATAGCGGTCGCCGCGATGGTCTAGTTGGTGCCCTCGAAACCTTGTAGAGGTCAGGTCAGGGGTTCGAATCCCAGCGTAAGCGAGCTATTCTTGCTACAGTGAGCTTTTCTCTCGCTTCCGCTCCTGGCCCGGTGGATAGCGCTAGTTCGTGTGTACACAGAGGGAAGAGAGTGCTGAAGTCTTCTCGCACTAAAAATCGAAGGCAAAGTACCGCAGGAGGGGAAGGTAGAGAGGGGCTCTTCTTTGTGACCACGGGTTGGAGTAAACGGCACTAGTGCTGTGAGCGCTGACTTGAAGTGAAGACAAACGAAAGAAAGAAAAACAATAGGTACCGGTGTAGCTGACGCTGACACCCTCCATGGTCACAGGCCAACTACCCAAAACTGGTACCACACTGCTAGAATTCAGTTCGAAATAGACTCGGACACTAAAACCCTTCATCGATACCACACCGTTGGACAAACGAATGGGTCTACTTACTGTACCTCAGACATCCAAGTGTAGAGAGTACGATTATTTCACTATCATTTCACCACCACAGAGAGAACTGCACCACCTGCTGCACATACAATGCACTGCAGGTTCTAGGAGGACAACCATTTGTGTAGTCTAGACCACCTCCGGGTGACCGGCCGTGGGACGTCTGGGGAGAAATTGCGAACCACCAAACACCAACTACCAACCGCCCATTACAGAACGCGCCACCACTTGAGAACCGCTTATTAAGCTTGAGGCCCGACGTTTATTGGTTGCTTCCAACCGAGCACATGTTCTTATTTGGAGCAGGCTTCCACCTATGATAAACGAGGTTCTTGTTCTTATTTCTATGGAAACCGATTACCCTTTGCAAAGGACACGGGTCTTTCTGGGTGGATTTCATCACTACGTAGTGTCGTATATACGGTATGGGACAGGAGATGTTGCCGAGAACAGTTTTAAGGAGGCGAAGTGGGCAAACAAGAATAGGGGTAACAACCCAGGGAGTGGATTAAGGTTGTAGATGACATACGGAATAAATCAAAATCGATGAGGATGATACATTGGAAACGACCGGTAGTTCTATTGGGGTTCGAGAACAAGAAATCTGCTACTTTTGCGGAGAGAGAACACAATCAAACGAAATGATCCATGGATAAGGAGGGTCTAGATGTGTACGGAAGTTGAAAGAAGGAATAGGTACCTACATGGACCAATGGATGAAGGGACAACGGTCGCGGAGAACGTTGACGAAGATTTGGGACGGAAGGCAATGAAGACGACAAGTTCAAATGTGCATGCGGCTCCGAGTGCGAAGACCGGGTTCATGTCGTTGCGAAACGTCCGTGTTGGGCGACAAGGGTAGAGAAGTGTACACGACTGAGCTGGGAAAAATAGAAGGAAAGTACAGGGATATGCTTGAGGCATGGAATAGGCAGGAGAGGATGGTAGCTGTACTTGGGCATAGCAAGCGGGTTGAAATTCGGGAAGTGGTATCGAGATAGAATAGGGAAGACATTGAGCCACGTTCGGCAAAGTACTTTGAAGTATATAGGAAGGAATGACTGGCCATCGGTGATCGGTCCTGTGGGCACAATTATGGATCTTCTCGAGGACGTGCGGTCAATGGTCTAACCTCTAACGCATGCGAAACATGAGAGAATACGCCCTCCCCCTCCGCGCGTCAGGCGTACAATCATTTGATCACGAGATCCTCTGCCCCCCCCCCGCCGCCTCGAGTCTGAAACAAACTGCTGTTTGGGGCACCCCCAACCTTTCTGAGATCTTATCTTGCAGCCGCCGCGTTTTGGGGCTCTGTTCATATATCTGTGCGCACGTCGGAACTGAGCACCTGCTCGTATGACCAAGTTCTTTTATTTTGCGTTGTTTGAGGCTCAGTTCTTGACTCCTAAGTTCTTCAGTGGTAGCGCGTTCTGTATGATTGTTCGCTGCAGGTAACCCAAGCATTGAGCACATTGTTATTTTCTGTACATGCTTTATTCGAGTATTGTTTGAAAGGTGTACATTGTACCCCCTTTGGGAGCAGTTGGCTTGTGACCATGAAAGGCGTCCGCGTCAGTTGGACCGGTAAGGAAAATAGAAGGTACTGAGCGGAGACCGGGCCGTTTTTTTTCTTAACAAAGCAACAACAACAACAACAACAACAACAACAAACCGACACACAGCAAACTGTTGTTCGACGAGAAGACGCAAAATTAGGGATCTTCGAAATGCAAGCTATGCGGCAGCCAGGCGCACTTCGACATGGGACGAGTATGTATTCGACGTGCACGTGACGATGAACAGCAATGTGAAGCAAATTGTCCAGTACAGTTAGCGCCCGCAATTAAGGAACGCATATTTCAGGTCCAGCCTCGAATTCTTATTGTGGGCTAAATATAAACTCAGCGTAAACATATGTCGTTCAATTTCTTTTGTCAAGTTTCTTATTTTCGTGCCGCCAAATCCTGCTGAATTTCTTCAATTTATTTTTTCTCTGGTCACGAGAGCTGGCGGAGAGTACCGTCAAAACCGTACAGCAGACAGCATATCGTGGTTCGCAGCCTGTCTGGTGTGCTGTGCCAGAGCCGGAGCGCCAGAGAGCGACAGAGCCGGCAGGGGGCCGAACGGGGCGCCGCAAAAACACAACACTCCCCCCTCGTCGCATAACAAATAAGAGCAAGTAAGACCAATAACCAGAAACGGGTATACCCGGGTACTTCATCACCACTTTGGGGAACAGAAATAAATCAACACGCTTGCACCCCAATGCTGTCAGCTGATTGGCCGAAATATCATTGTACCCATTTCTGAAGAAACCTCCATCAGGTACAACTTCCGCTGGAATTAGGACCCTCTGGTGTGACCGATATTGGTTACTGGTGTACCCGTAAGAGGTCAATTTTGTACCCAGAAATGGTCATATTATCCCGCCGCCCGACGCTCTAGCATAAAACCCGCAGAAAAAACCGTGTGCCGCACATACCGTGTACCACACATACCACAACCCTAACGCGAAGACAACAACAACAACAACAACAAACAACCAAATCACCAACAACGCTCGCTCGTTCAACGTTCATGGGCACCGTCTCCATAGGATACCGGCCCTTTCCCAACAGAGGGTCGGACGCGCTTGACGCGCGAGTACTTTGGTGTGGTACTGATCAGTAAAAGCACAGAGAGAGGGAGAGGCACAGGGAGAGAGAAAAAAATGGGCACGACCTGCCTCGTGCATCATGCTTCCGAGGCACAGGACACACAGGACACAGACAGCGGTATATTGGTTTCGCCGCGATCTACGGCGGATGCTGTCGGAGATTGGTGTCGTCTTGATTTAGTGTACCCTGAAATGGTGATATTCTATCCGGGTATACCCGTTTCTGGTGACTCCTCAGCAAATAACGCACTTTGGAGGGGGGGGTCGTGGGAGAGGGGGGAAAGAGCGAAATATAGTAGGAGCTGTGGGGTGTTTCTTTATGGACACACTCTCGCCGTAACCCTTCGCTTCTTCTGTAGTAGGGCAGCGGTCGCCGCTGTTTCTTATTGAGACATTTCTTGTTGTGTGACCCAGCGTGAGCCATGTTTCTTTAACCCTATTTTCTTATTTTTCGTGGAACAATGAGCCTTCATATCTTGAAAAAATATTTCTAATTGCGGGCGCTAATAACTTTTTTGGTACAGAGTGGGACAGGTAGGGGGTGATGTTGCTGTAGTCGAACGGTGAGACGGACGTGTAGTTCAGTTTTGGGCACGCGTACGGTGCTGCAGGGATTATATATAGGTGTAGTAGTACCTCTTCGGGCTCTTGTACACCTTTTTCTTGCTACGTGTGCGTGTTCTTTAGATCCTCAGATGGCTCTAGCACTTTCGTGACCACGGGCCGAGAGTCTTTGCTAGATTTTGGCATTTAGCAACTGGCATACGGTTTAATGTGAAGTCAACAACAACAACAACAACAATAACTACTGTGTGTGTTTTAAATCCACATAATCTTCGTCCATTTAGACTGCTATTGCAATATCTAGGCCATTTAGACGGAAACGTGCGCAGGTACGGTGGGGCAGTTGAGAGCGAGAGAGAGAGAAAACGGGGATACATTTGTACATTATCGGTCCAGAGGCAGCAGTTTTCGGGGGGGTCTTGCGAATCCCCGACGCAGACACATACCAATACACAAATTTTCATCTCCGCCACCTGTGCACCGATATTATGCATAGAGCAGCAGCTTTGTGTCCCAATCACGACCCGCCAGCAGGAACTCCTACATGGTAGGTAGAGCAGCGAGCGTCTCTCCTGACCTTGGCACCTACCCCGAAAGTCCCGTTCTCTCCGACGTACTCGAGCGCGTCGCACAGGCCCTCTATCGCCCTGCTGCCTGTGGCAACCTCCACGACAGACAGCGTCAAATTTCCATCCAGCGAAGCCGTAGAGGTGTCCGGCAAGGTCTCAGCCAATGCCCCACCGTTGACATCGTCCACGGCAAGCCTCATCACCGACCTCAGTGCCTTGGAGAGCGGGAAGTACCCGCTTGTGGTGTTGCTCTCCGGGAGCGTGAGAGCAATCAGCGATGCATCGGCATGCACCACACAAACTGTTGCTGCCGACGAGAGGAGAATCAGAGAGATGCCGGCAGACACACTGCTGCCGCCGCCGCAGGCTGCAAGACTACGACCCCGCGTGAGATTCGGAGCTCCCGGAGACCACCTGCTAGCGCCGGGGACCGGCATCGCTTCTATGAACAGGGACAACCACCCCAGCAGCGTGATTATCGGAAGATCTTGCGCTAGCTGCCCATTTGGTAGCTGGCCATAGGTGACGGAGAGGGATCGATTCGCCGCTCCTCTTGTTCGTTGGGAATAAAAATCAGGTGAGGTGCGTGGCATCGGGCATTTGGGCCGCAGATTTGTTTCTTGTCGGTGCGTATTGTTATTGTTGTTTTGTTTGTTGTCTTCACATGAAAAACCGTTCCGATCTCTCTCTACCCAGTACCTTCGTATGTCCGTACTGATACAACGCTCGACGCGGTCGATTCCCGTGGTCGCAGGCTAACTTACCCTAAATGGTACACTCAAATATGCTGGCCCCGAGGGGTCCGCAAGTCAATAGAAATCAACGCCAGATATTCTGGAGTCCTCCACTCCCTCTGCGCGCTATGCGAGGTAACAACTGAGACTAGGGGTCACCATCACGGGCCGCAGAGAATGAGGTTGTTGTTGTTGTTGTTGTTTCTCACATTGTTGTTGTTGTTGTTGTCTTCACATTAAACCGTATGTCAGTTGCCAAATGCCAAAATCTAGCAAAAGACTCTCAGCCCGTGGTCACGAAAGCGCTAGAGCCATCTGAGGATCTAAAGAACACGCACACATATAACGAGAAAAAGGTATCCAAGAGCCCGAAGAGGTAC
>CACKRE030000438.1:29555-48379 GCA_902602495.3 Ectocarpus sp. CCAP 1310/34 | reverse complement strand
AAACCAGGTTACGGTATTTTTTTTTCCTCTTTTTTTTTTTGCGGTTACCATAATGGTGGTCGAGTAGATCATGTTGTGCGGGGTGGAGAACCCTCACTCCGCGCAAGGGGGATGATCGCACCACGTTGTGTTAAAATGGTCAAGCACCCTCGAGGCAGTTACACAGTGCTTACAACTGTCTCTGGAAGTGAAAGCACCAGAAAATAAATTAAGTCATACGCAGCTGTCATCCGTACGCAAGGAAGTAAGCACAAGATGCCGAACACCCTTAGCAGGATGCAGCGCACCCTTCATGCGACTCGCCGAACACCTCACGGCGCTTCGCGCTTGGTGATGTGAGAGCCTGGTCCGGTGAGAACCCGGCGTGCTCCGTCCCGGCTTTGTAGGGATGCGAGGTCAATGGTCTAACGACTACGACATGCACTACTATGAGTGTTATTGTCAGATCTAACAATATCAACAAATGATGGGATGCCATCAGCACGCACACAAGGAAACTCCGGAAAGCACTCGCAGCGTCTGATGAACTTCTCGGGAAATACATCCATGTACGTCTTGTGAAATCATCCTTCACTATCATGATGGGGTAATGTTTACCCCTTACGGACGCAATGTCCTTCTGTCCTCCCGGGTCAACAATAACTCTACCCAACTTTTTGTCTGATCTGCATTGTGTTTCATGAGCAATCCCTTTCTTGAATGCCTTCGACATCGAACATCCGTACAAGCATGCATTGTACCGGTCAACGCGATACCTAATCGCTTTACAGTTTTACGAAGCAATCCCTCATGCAAGTGAGCATAAATGCTATGAAGCTCGTACATCCATCTTAGATTCATGCTTGGGGTTTGAAGGAGTGAGGGCAGCCAACACCGAACCAACAGAGATATTTTCTAGACGATAGGCAGTCGAAATGAGCATGCCATCGAAATTCTGAAAAAGTAACATGTCCATCGAAAGCAGCCATCACACCATCAGGACCACCACGGTAATTCCATGACGCACAATCGGACTCTGCGCTTGGAGAGAAGAGGTTGCATCCCAAGTTGGGAGAGTACAATACATTCTCCAACTCTGTGGAAAACTCGCCGTCAGCATTCACAAACACCAACTCCATGGTTCCAAGCAGTGCTCTGGCTCAAGGGTAGAAAGTGATTTTTCAACACTCGAAACGCGTTCCTGGGGGAACCTGCATGCCTAGCCATGGTTTTGAGAGACTTCTTCAAACAGTCGAACAAAATGCACCATGCTATCTCAGTCTGGCACAGCACACCCATGTTGTATCCCTTCTCTACCCAGGGGGTCAAATCGAATTCAATGCTTGCAATCGGAATCTCTACGTGTAGCTCAGACACAAAGCCTCATGACAGATTATTGTTGTTGCGGGCATTCAGTAGAAACAATTGTGACCATGACGGATACGACACGTCCGTCCCGTCAAAAAAGAAGCTTTGCGAACTTTGAAAGGACTCCTTGTCTACCCAAGTTTTCTCCATGTGTCAAAAATGCCGGCTCCAGTATGTGTTTCCACTGGCGACACGTCCTCATCACTCACTCGATGGAGTAGATGGGGGCGGAATGGAAGACTGGCTACCTAAAGCCCCGCTTGCCATTCCCGGAAAAGAAGACTGACTCCTCTGAGACTGACTCCACTGACCATTTCCGAACCGAAAGACTGGCTACCTAAAGCCCCAGTGGGAGTTTCAATCGAACGAAAGCTTGCAGCACTAGCAGAGAGACAATTAACAGCAGATGCATGAGGGTTCAAGCCTGAGTCTAGAAGACTTCTACTCCAAACTCTCACGCTGGACATGCCAAGGCCTTGGGCACTGCTGCCCGTACCTCCCGCAGTCCTGCCAGTAGCATCTGAGGGATGCCAACCGGCGTCGGTTCCGCCGCTGGCAGTACAACCAGCAGAGGAACGACATTCAACAAATAAATGCACGAAGGTTCAAGCCTGAGTCTGCAAGACTACTACTCCCACCCACATGCTGGACATGCCAAGGACTTGGGCACTGCTACCCGTACCTCCAGCAGTCCTGCCAGTGAGATCCGATTGATACGCACCAGCGTACTCTGTTCCGCCGCTTCCTGATCACCTCGTTGCCCAACAAGCGACTTGATTATGCTCGTGAGCTGGGACAACTGTGTCTCAATCGAATCCAGTCTCTCACCACCAATAACACCCTGCGAATGTCCCGGAGGTGGGTCATCCATATGATCCCCAAAAGGCCCACTCATCACGAAGCAAGGTGATCAATCTTTCTCCGTTCGGTCTTGACGTACAGTCCAAGGGGACAAGCAGCAGTCGACTGATGGCTGGCGCTATGGTCTAGCGTGTTGGTAAACTCGTGGCTTATGGGGAAAATATGTGATGATGAGACCTTGGTTCGGGAGACAGGTCAAAAGGTGAAGTGAGCGAGGGTGGGGCTAGCACCGCAGCACCGCAGCACCACCCATGTCGCTCGATCAACGCACAAAAGCAGAACACCATAATATATAATATCCGAACACAATGACTAGACTAAACAGGGGCTAACGTACTTCACAACATACCATGAATCCTTTGGCTGATGCACTACAGTGGGGGCCCCGGTTTAGCGACCCCAAGTGTCACGACGAAATATGGTCGCTATTCAGGGCATGTCGCTAAACCGGAACTCTCAATAGCATCTAGCGGTCGCTAAACCGGGAAACAGGGCCATTTCGTGGGACTAAAGAGGCCTTGTTGCAGAAATTTTGTTGATCGGGTTATGTATGCGTCGTATTGCAGCAGTCACATGAAGAAGGTAGGGGAAAGAAGTAACACCTTAGGTTGGACAACCGGTATTCATTCTAGTCAACCAGCATGCTTGTTGTACCCTCCGAAGTTTGTAGGGAATGTCTCAACAACAAGTGTGCAGATCGTGCCCTTTGTCTTTCGTGTTCGCGCATGCAGAATAATCTGTCCCTACGTGTACATAGATCAACACACAAACACACACATAGAAGTCCCATCTGCGAAATTTGAAAAAAACAAGGCGGAATAGGGGAAGACGTTATGGCATCGTCCCCCATAACACAATAATAAAACACCCCTGCATGGCACGGAGAGAGTTCGTGAACGCCCAAGTGGCAAAGACCCTCGCGCTGCTAGTGACTTCATTCTGCTTCTGTCGCGTGTTACCGATCATGTTTAACTCAGCATGTCTCTGATGTCCATCTGTCGCGCTAGTTTCGCGGAGTGTGCTTCGATGAACAGCATCATTGCCTTGCCCAAGATGGTACGCTGCCTCGCTTAGTCCACGACTCCTCACACTCTTGAAGCGATCCAAAATGCTGCGACAGCTCCAAGTAGGGCGGCGGCGCCATCACTTCACCACCCCCCGCACCGCCAACTTCTCCAGCCCCATCTACCTGCATTTCTCTTTTTCGTTCAGTGAATTCGAGACGGGTGGGGAAGCCTGCACGTTCTTAGATGCACACTCGTGGCAGGTGCGGTGCATCTCGATGCCATCGAGAACCTCCACCTCCCCACACATCAGGTGCAGGAGTACACCGAAGCTACCATGGCAAGCATGCCCCTGGGATGCCCGCAGTTCCACATCCGGCTGTTTGCGCAACTCTCCATCGGCGCACGGCATGTTGCGTGTGTGTACGTGTCCCACGGTCTTGTGTCGTTGTGTGTGGAGGAACGCGGGGTCTCCGCAAAAATTGAACCGGTGGTCGCCATTGCCCGCTGAAAACAGCCCAATAAGTCGCTATTGAGGGCTCGACCGGTTCAGCGACCATGTGGTGGCTAAACCGGGGTGCAGCGGTGTCACGAGATTTTGGGGTCGCCAAGCAGGGCATGTCGCTAAACAGGGGGTCGCTAAACTGGGGCCCCCACTGTATCCACAAAGAACACGCTCACGGCAATGCACCATCCACGAGGAACATTCCTACATAACGTTCCTCTCTGTTCTGATAATATGTGGCTACTCAGCGATCTGCAACGCCGACAGTCCCGCAATTCAAACTGTCCAATCAAGTTGTTCTACGTTACTCTGTCGACACACACAGCAGCAGCTATCACGAAAAAACACTAGCCCACCATGAGGGGACTTATACGCAGAGGCTAGAACCTGAAGAGGGGGAAATAACAATCCATCTGAGGCATCTACTCTAGACTCAAGGATACGGAGCCTCACAAACCTCTCCCCCACCTCTACGTGGATTTCAAAAGATCTACGCTTTCGGCTAGCAAAAGGGCAGAATTGAAGTAAGGGGAAACTGGGGCAAGCAGCGTGTAGGCTGACAGCGGCTATGAAAGCTTAGCAAAGAAGTACGGGAAAGGTGTAAAGAGGAACTCGGAGGCAGAGCTACGTAAGCAAGCAAAAAAAGAGAGACTGGAAAGTCGGGGGGTCTGTGGATTGCAAGAGGGTCACGAAAAACGACGGTGTGACTCCAGGATAGTCTCGAATACGCAAGAAAAGCACAAGAAAATGTCTACCGTAATACAAAAAGCAGGAGCAACAATGCTCAGAGACAGCGGCGCAGCGGGGGCGGGCTCGAAAGCAAGAGCCAGTGAGTACGGTGCTCCGCGCGCGGTCCAATAAAATGGGGGACGACAAACGGGCGTCGGTTGTCGAAGTGAAAATATAGAAAAAATAGAAAAATCGGGGGGTCTGGACAAGGTCAGAGATAGAGAGCACTCTCAAAAGCTCAAAACGCGGGCGTCGACAGTAGATATCATGAGCTAAGGGGGTCGACAGTAGAAGACACCAGCTGCGGGGGAGATACAATAATGCGTGATTGCAGAAGATCAAAGGGGTAGCGGGGAAACAGGCAGTATGGTCGAGCTCAAAACACAATAGCGCAGACGAAAACTTGCCACTCCAACAGACGGCTGTAAAAGCGAGGTGCTTGGGTGGCTACGCTGTCCAAAAATAACAATGCAATAGCGTCAGCTACGCAAGAAGTAACACACATAAAAAACAAATACAGAAAAACAAACACATAGAAGGTACAAACCAATGACAGGTTCGTTACCAGCCAGGGGCAGCTTGCACCGTGGGGGAAAGAGCCTGATATGGCGAGGGAATGCATCAAAAAAATAAAACAAGAACAGGCGGTTTCCGGTGACCAAGCAGGGTATGTTCACCGGGCAGTGGCAGAAGACGGCGCTGTTGTTGCTGAAGCGGGCGCTGTTGTGGCCTAAGTTGGGGCCCCTGTGGATTTGTCGACGTTCCTCCTGATGCCACATATAAAGGAGCGGTTTGCGATGTACCTGCAGACACCAGGAACCACAGACGGCGTGATGTTCGGAGCTGAAGTGACTGGGGGCGAGGGAGATCTTGATCGGCCCGGGGTCGTCGATGAAGCGGACGATGTAGAGGTCAGCAGTGGTGGTGTGCCGCCATGTTTTGCCAAACCACCAGAGCGCGTCTTTGGCTTTGTACCAGAAGTAGGCTCCGCCGGGTATGGCGGTGGCGCTCAAGCGGCGGATGTAGGTGTCGCGGGGGACGTAGGTGTGCCGGGTGAAGACCATGTTCTCCTTTGGCGCGGGAGAGTTCGCGAGCAGCGGCTCCCATGAGCATGTTTCGTTAACGACGGTTCTGTTGGCTGTGCTGATCCGGTGTGCCACACCAGTAGCGAAGGATGTGTGACGCGAGTGTTGAAGGTCGATTTCGCGTTCCCAGGAGGGTCGAAGCAGGTCATTGCAGTGTGTTTGGTAGAGAGCGGCGAGTACGCCGCCGCGTCCGCGGACAGTTCGGTGGCTGGTGATATGCTCGACTTCAAGGCGTTGAAGGGGCGTGGAGACGTCATCCTCGGTAACGTGGTACGGAGGGGATTTGTTGGTGTAATTGTTGAGGACGTATCTTGTGAGGCCAGCAGGCAGGAAGCGGGGTATGTCAGTGTCGTGGGCGTGGTGGCACGGCTTGCATCGTACTACGGAGACGCGGTTTTCGGCGCCGGGCATGTCGTTGGGCAGGTCTTAGTAACGGAGTTTGTCGGCGATCGGGCGCCCCTCTGGTGCTTTGTCGCTGGGTCCTACGGAACTAGTAATAAAGGGCCCAGTCCAGTTCAAGGAGAGCTTGGCTTCGAGAACCTGCGAGTCCGAGGCGGAGGCAGAGACGGTTGTGGAAGCTCCTTGGCGAATTGTCGATACCTGATTGTAGACCCAGACCCAGTGTCCTGTCTTGTAGATGGGTCGTCGGTGAAGTGCATCCGATAGTGACGCGTTCCTGCGCTCGATTTTGTCGACGTTGAGCGCGTGTTGCTCTTGAACAAGGTCGCACGAGCGACGTTGCTTGTCCACAGCGAGGTTGTGGTATTCCAGTTGATCCTTAGCCAGGTTTTGGTGTCCGCGAGAGTAGATATTGTCGACAACGGTCATGGGGAAGCGAGCACGTCGGCTGATGTGCACTTGGTTGGGTGCTAGCCCTGTGGCAGCGCTCACGGTGTTGTTGTAGGCGAATTCCACATGCGGGAGGTGTAGACCCCAGTCATCTTACCTCTCATTGACGGACACAGCTAGCATTTAAGCCATTGTGTGGTTGACGCGTTCCACGCCGCCGTTGCCGCAAAGGCGATAGGCGCTGGTGGTGATTTTGCGCCCGCGGAGAAGTTTGAAGATGGCGTCAGAACGTTGCGTGGTGAAGTGGAGACCATTGTCGGAAAAAAGGCTCACCGGACATCCCTAGAGTGGAATGTACTGGTTGACGAAAGATATTGGCGGTCCCTTCGGCCGTGTAGTTCGCAGGTGAGACTGCGTACATGTCGGCACGCCGGCTAACGCGGTTGGTGAAGAGAAAGATGTAGGCGTTGCCGCGTGGAGTAGTAGGGAGCGGTCCAAAATAGTCTACGCTAATGGCTACACCTGGCCCTGAGGGCACGGGGATGGTGAGGATGGGCCATCGTATAGTTTGTCGTGCTGATTTGCGGCCTTGGCACGTGAAGCATTGCCGAGTCCAGAAGCGGGCGCAAGCGCTCATGCCAACCCACCAGTAGAGTTGTTCTAGAAGGCTGATAGTTTTGGACGGTGCCAAGGTGGCACAGAGTGTTGGAGTGGCATTGAAGCATTATTACCCGAGGACGCATGTGTACTGGCACATAGATGCGCGTGGGTTCCTTGTCGAGAAGGTGAGCAGCTCTACCGCCAGGACGATCGTTGTCGGAGTTTGGCGGCTTGGTAAATTATCGAACCAAGAGCGGATCGCCGTCGTCATCGGTGATGATGCGACCTTTGGTGGCCAATTCCTTGATGTCGGTTAGGGAAGGATGCAAGTGTTCTGGGGTGTCGCCGTCGAAGCCTGTAGGCAATGAAGAATGTTGCCCAAGTTGCATGTAGCGAATAGCGGCGTTGCAAGTGACGTCCTTTTGTTGTTCCACCTGCCAGTCGCCGTGTGTGAGGCGCGCTACAGAGTCATGAAGGATATCTCTGCCGGCAGGAGGCTGGAAGTGACGAAGAAGCTGAAGTTGAGGGGGACCCTGTGGATGGTATGTCGGCAGATTCCGGCAGAGGTTCTGCGGGAGGATATGAGGGAGCAGTGTTTTTGGCGGATGGTACCGTGGGTACAAGTCCAGCAGCGGTCTGTGCAGGTGGCGTAGAAGGGGTTGTGTTTGGCCTGCGTGGAGGAGTAGCAGGTGCTGGTGCCGCAGTGGCGGAAATGCCTGGGCTGAAGCGGTAAGTTACTTGAGGCAGAGGATTCCCAGATGTTGCAGCTGCACGGCGTCGAGTGCGGGTGGATATTAAATCTGATTGATCCAAAGAACGCGGGCGCAACCGAGAAGGAGAAATAGTCCGCTGAAGTGCAGGTGCTTCCAGGATGTCTAACCTGGAGCGAGCTGCAGTTGCAGGGGGTATTCTCGAACTAGCAGGTTGTGCCGGAGGTTGAGCGACAGACTGTAGTGTGCTGGGACGGTGTTGAAGATCTGAGGACGGAGGGCGTGCTGTGGTAGGGTCCTTGCTTTGTTGTTCCAAATGTCGAGGCGAAGCCGATTGATACACTGCGTTGATGTCGCGCAACGCGGGAGAGTGGCGTGAGTGGAGACGTGAATTGTTGTTGGAGACTGACGGAGTAGCACGAGCTGCAAATATTCCGGAAGGAGCGTCGAGGTCGTCAATGCTCATTCGGAGCCCGTGCCGGCGAATATCCTGGAAATCCGCTGACGTCAGTGGGGAGCCACTCAAAGTGTCGGTGCCGTTGTTGGGTACTTAGCCCACCCAAGGCAATACCCTGTGGAGAAGGACCAGAAGGAGTGTTGCCGGTGGCGCCAATCATGTAGACATCTACATCATCTGGCATTGTGATTCGGCTATCTCCTGTGATGTCTTGTGGAGTGGGGGGCATGGGTAGTCTAGACAGCATGTCGACGTTGCTGTTGGAGGAGCCCGGGCGGTGTTTGAGCGTGTATTGATACGTTGTGAGGAACTCAAGCCAACGCTGCACGCTTGGGCTGTGGTCTCCCACCTTGGAGATGTTCTCCAGTGCCTGATTGCCGGTCCAAATTTGGAAGTGAGTGCCGCGCAAGTATCCACGCAAGCGTTTGATGGCCCAAACGATGGCGCCAGCTTCCAAGTCGAGTGGTGTCCAGTTGCGCTCAGCGTCAAGTGTCGATCTGCTGATGAAGACGATGGGGCGAACAGAGCCATCCGCTTGTTCTTGTTCTAGTATCGCGCCAAGACCATCGAGGCGTGCGTCGCAGTGGAGGCGGAGAGGTCTGGTGCCGTCTTCGATGGCTTTCCAGTTGGGGAAGACGAGAATGGGCGGTCCGGAGAATTTTGAGGATCTCTCGTACGATGCCTTCCATGTTGGCGGTGAAAAAGTGAAGGACGAGTTTTTCTTGACGAGTGTCGTGACGGGGCGTACTCGTTTAGACATTTTTTTGACGAAGCTGCGGTAGTAGCTCAAACCACAAAGAAGGGAGCGAAGTTTCTTGAGGTCGGTTGGCATTGGCATAGCTGCGAGTGCAGCGACTTTGTTGGCGTTGGGCCTGATGCCGTCCGGAGTAATGGTGTGTCCCAAGAATGCAGGGTGTGTCGTGCCGATGGTGACCTTGGGCGGTGAAAGCTTAAGCCTGTGCTTGCGCAGCCGTTGCAAGAAGGCGCGCATGGTGCGGACGTGATCCGCCGGTGTTTTGTCGTAGAGCACCACATTGTCGAGGTACTCGTCGACGCCTTCGAGGTTTTTGATGACCGCATTGATGACCTTCATCCACCAGCCTGAAGATTGGCTGGCATCCATTGGCATTTCCACTCGAAAGGGCGAGTCGGTGTGGCGAATGAAGCGAGCGGAATTGCGTCGGGGTGCACGGAAATTTGGTGGAAGGAGCCCGTGAAGTCGAAGAGCGACAAGATAGAGCCCTGGTACAGTTTGTTCATGATCTCATCCACACGAGGAACAGGTAGTTGACTGAAGCTGCTGGTGCTGTTAAGTTTCTGGTATTTGACGGTGATGCGAAACCCTGCATATTTTTTTGGAATAACGACGATGGGGCTGCAGTACGGAGAAGTAGAGTGCTGGATTGAACCTGCCGCGAGGTTTTTGTCCAAAATGGTGTCCACGTGTTTGGCGACCAGAGGGTTCATGCGGTAGGGCTTGGCTCGCATCGGTGGGGTGCCGTCCGGAATGTCGATTTTATGCGGTGGCAGGGGCAGCAGCCCAAGTCCGTCGGTGATGTGGAGCAGACGTCTCGGAAGTTGTGTAAGTTATCAGCGAGCTCATCTACGATAGCAGCCGTCCAGCCTTCGCCGTGTAGATTGAACGTGATGGCTCGCATGTGTGGTGGTAGGCGGTCCCAAAGAGATAGGACTTCTCTGTTGAGCGGCATGTAAGCGGTCCAGAAGCTCCTGTGGAGGAAGTGTCGGTGGAGACGGATTGTCGGAAGGGGGAGCGAAGCGCCGTGCAGGTCGCCCATTGTTGTCGGTAGATACGTTGCCGTTAAAGGGATCATCGCAGTGTGCCGCATCGGCAGAGTGTAATGGCCCTGGCACTTCGAAGTGCTCGGACGGTTGCTTGTCGCTAAATTGTTGAATAGTATCGATAGATACACGCATGAGAGGGGCGGCTGCTGTACCTAAAATGTCGCCCGGTTCAAGCTCTGCGCATCCTGCGGGAGGGCGAAATTGGCGGCCGTGAGAGACAAAGAGTTCGTCTGAAGGGGACAAACCTGGACAAGTGTCGACTAGGTAGTGTCCTTCCAGAGCAGGATATCCATTGGCGCGGACGAGGTTGACTTTCACCAATTGGTGATTTGACGAGAGAGAGATTCCAGATTTTCCAGCGTATTTGAGGTGGAATTTCCTAGATCAGCAGAGGGATCTGGAATGTAGGCGGAGGCGCCGCCGGCTTCGTGGTGAGAGAAAGTATATTATCCCAGCACGCGTTGGGTTGGAGAACGCGTAGGTAGCACGGTGTAGGTGCGGTTGGTGTAGCGCATGAAGCTGTCGCGTCATAGTAGAAGTGGCTGTCGTATGGTGTTAGCTGGAACTACATGAGCCCAGACGGCGAGTGAAGCAGTGATTTGGTCCTTGTGATAAAGTTGAACACTGAGACGTACCATTTGATTAGTGACGAGTGGATGCGACCTACCGAACCCTCCCCAAGAGCGAGTGTTGTTGGCGATGCAGTCTTGTGCTGCGCATCCTGTGGCTCGCATGGTGCCGAGAGCATTGCTGTTGATGAACGTGGCTGGAGAGCCGGAGTCCAGGAGAGCGCCGCAGCGGTAACCTGAAGTTGCGGAACCTGAGTGTATGCGCACTTTGGTGGATTGTGAAGCGTCGTCAACGGTTACAATACCGTCAACAAGACCTGGTCCATGTTCAGCAAGTAAGTTGGGTGATTGTCGACGTGGAAGTTGGCGGCCGCAATGTGGAGCATGTTGTCGTCGTAGTCGGAAGGAGCGTCAGAGGGCCACAGAGCGTTGACATCTGTTGTCTCTGGAGGTAACTCTGAAGTTGGATTGATTGATTGCTGAGTGTCGGTGTAGATCTCGTGAATGCCGTTATTGTCGAGTGCGGAGTCGGTGGGATCTTCCAGTGGCGACATCGGGAGTGGTGCACAGGAGCGAAGCAAGTCCAACCGATTGAAGTGCTTTACGTCACCAAGTAAGTTTTGGCCTGTCCAGTTGGAGGGGTTGGCGGCCTCGGGGTGATCGGCTCTCATGTCGATGCCCCACATATTGTCGAGAGAGCTGGCGTCGGCTAGAAGGCTGTCGCCGGTGTTGAGAGGATATTGACGCATCGCAGGATTTTGGGAGAATTTCTCGAAAGTGCCCGCAAGCACCATGTATTCGCTCACCTTTTCCCATTCCTGTTGCGTCAAACCACGCACTTATCGTCCGTAGCGCTTGTGCATGTGCATTGCCGGGTATGAAGAAAGCATATAATATGCTGTGAAGCATGTTTTTGTAGCCGAAGTGTCTGTCGTGCCTCGGATACTATGAAGAATTGTTCGGCACAGGAGTATTCCACTGCATCGACCAAAAATGTCGAGGGTGTCCATTGTGAAAAAGTGGAGGGCGGTTGCCAGAAAAGAATGACGTTATTATTGACGTACTCTCGTGTGCCATCAAAGGCAGTGTCGTGAGGCTGTCGGTGATTCCGAGAGCTCTGAGGAGAATGCCTGTATTGTCGTGGCTCAGTTGATGGCGCTGTCACAGGCGCTGAATCAAGTGGCGGACAGTCGGAGGTCCGCTGGCTCCGAGTGTTGTCATCACTTGGAGTAGACGTTCCTGGTAGTAGTCGATTGAGTCGAGCAGAAGCAGGTGGCTCTGGTCTAGTCCACCCTGACGGGGGGCGCGAGCTTCCCATTCTTTTAGCGGGCTTCCGTCCAAAGCGTCCTTCGGAGAGTGTGGGGTCAGCACCTTCGCGGGTACGGGTAGAACTCTGGGTTATTACAGTTGAACTAGCGGTAGCGGCGGCGTATTTTTCTGGAGGTCGCTGTAGACTACATCTTGTGAAGAGCTTGGTCCATGCACCGGTTCGAAAATTGTCGACAGTGTTACACTGCCGGTAAATATTTGGAGCCCACAGCAGTAGCCACTTGCTGAGGCCCCCAGACATCACTGGTATGTGGAGCATTGCCGGTCTGTTGCTGGTGACGCATGATGATGCCGAATGAGGTACTGGCGACCGTGCAGTGTACCCACGCCTCAAAGCCAGCGTCTCCTCAGGGGGGCTAATCCTTGGAGTGGCGGTTGACTGAGCAGGCGGGAGAGAACTGTAATCATACGTGGCGGTAGTGCGAGACGGAGCTGACCTCGAAGTGCCGCTGTTGCGAGAGCCGGTGGAGATACGGGTTGTCGGTGACGGTGAGGGTATTCACGGAGCAGAGGCGTGACTGGGGTGTGCTGCCCGAAGTGCAGGTGTGCCTGTGTCAGACGGCTGCAGTTCTCCCTGTTTGTTGTTGGCAGTACTAGCCTGTGCATTGCTAGCAGTGCGAGGATGGCGAGAGCCGATTGTAGTATCGGTTGTCGGCATTCGTTGTTTCATTGACGTGTCCGAAGTTGAATTGTCGTGTGCAGCGTGAAATGCATGTGTGCCGGAGGCAGACATGTGCAGTTCTCCCTGTGGTGTTGTCGGCGGCACGGGGACGGAGGGCGTACCCCCGTTGCGTAGTCATCCGCGTCCGTTTCTGTTGCCGGTGGCGTTGGAAGACTGATTGCCGTGAAATCCTGCGTCTTGAAAAATGACGGTATTGACGGATTGTGCCGAGGTAGCAGATTGGGTCGGTTGACAAACGGCGAGAGAGCCCTGTTGTTGGCCGTGAGGGGCATTGGCGTTGTTGTTGCCGCTGGAGTGGTTGTGGTTTCCATTGCCGTGGTTGTTGTTGTTGTTGCCATTGCCGTAGTTGTTGTGGTTGTTGTAGCCGCGACTGTTATTGCGCCGGTTGATGGTGCGACGGTTCGATTTTTGGCGGCTGGACTGTCTGTTGGGGCCGGTTTGGCCTGTGGCATCGCAACCGCTGAAGCCAGGTTTGGAATGTGTCGTCATTGTCGTTGAGGTGGCGTAGATCTCCGTTGAGAATGCCAGAACGGTTTGTGAATGGCTGATCACAATTGCGCATGGAGTGTGCCGTTGAATGGCAGTTGAAGCAAAGCCCTTGATTGCATGAAAGGCTTGTTCGCGTTCGTGTCGTGATACTAGTGGCGTCCAAAGTGATGGCAGTTTTCTGGATGTGAAACTCTCAGAAACCGGGAAGACCTTGTACCAGTGGTCATCGCTAGCTAAAGGCTACGCATTGTAGTAATGATCAAAAACATCCGAGTGCGAGTTGGATCGAACGTTCATGACTATTGGGTTGCGTGATGGGCCTGAGGCATACGATTGTTGTGACGAGGAGGAGTGGTTGCTCGACCTGTGCCCTTGTGATGGAGTAGAGAGTGAAACATTTCCAAATGCAGCAGACACAGCACCATGGCCTGGGCCGTTTACAGCTGCAGTCTTGTTTGACGAAAATTGTCGAAAGCCACCCACATGTCATCCAGTGTCGCATATGGCGAAACAGCATTTGCTGAGCTACCTGGAAAGCAGCTAGTCATCATACTAGGAAATTGTTCGTTGACTTTATTCCCCGTAAGTTCAATTTCCCAGCGTGTATCTGGTGCTAACAAACTGGAGCAGTTGGTGGCGTTGGATACAACTACTCTGTACTGCTGCAAGAAGTTGGCAAACGTCGTGCCGTTGGGCACTTTGTAGTCACTCAGCTGCGAGAACGTGGCGCCGCGGTCTTGTTCGCCAAATTGCCCTTCCATGAGCCGTAGCAGGAGCTTGAAGGCTTCGCCTCCGCTCATGCCTTGCTTGAGCTGAGTCTCTACCTGTGCAAGGAATCCGTTGATGACCGAGTAGAGATCAGCGAATTGGGGGGAAGTTGACGAAATGAAGTCGTTGAGCGCCCTCTGGATGGGGCGTTGCCAGCCCGGTACCCATGTGTCGGAATTGTCGAAGTTGACGAGGGAGTCAACCTGTAGCAGGATGTCGTGCATTGCTCTTTTGGTGGACTCCAAGAGTTGGCCTAACGCGTTGGTGCCAGCACGGCCTGCGGCAAACGGAAGCTGCGGCCTAATCTTTTCGACGTGTTTGAGGTCGATAGTGGCGTACTTAGCAGCGATGGGTCGGATTCGCGCTAGCTCTACCTTGGCGGCTGGTTCGTCGATGGCAATTTGGCGTTGTACTGTTATCGAGGAGGAGATGGGCAAGCCGTTGTGGTGCAACAGACCGCTATTGTGTTGTGCTACAGCAGCTAGAGGAGGAATGACTTGCCCTTTTTGTCGTTGCCGGTGCAGTGGGGGGTGCCGAAGTCGAAAATGGTCCTGGCGTATAGATGGCCCTGGCCCTCGAGAGGAACGAGTGCCCTGGAAGGGGAGTGTCCTCGCTCCTGAAGGTGTGGCTCGTCGTGTTGGTCGTCCTGAGGGTGTCTTTGGCGTCGTGGGTGTTGGACGTGGCGGAAGGAGGCTGAGAAGCCGGAGTAGCGACAATTTCCACGGGGGAAGGGAGTGACGGGGAAGGGCTGTAAGGGTGTCGGTTTCACTGTCGTACATTGACGGCTGTGCGGTGTCTGAGGAGGGCAAGGTGCTCTGCTGTCGAGCGGTGCGAGCAGCGTAACGCGCGGGCGTGCTGCTGTAGGCTGATGCGTGCATTGAGTTCATTAGTCGAGAGCTCAAAGCGAGAACGGTACATGAGATCACGCCGTTGTTGGGTTAGGGCGGGAGACTGCTGTTGTTGTGTTCACATCAAAAACCGTTCCGATCTCTCTCAACCCAGTACCTTCGTATGTCCGTACTGATCCAACACTCGACGCGGTTGATTCCCGTGGTCGCAGGCTAACTTACCCTAAAAGGGTACACTCAAATAAACTGGCCCCGAGGGGTCCGCGAGTCAATAGAAATCAACGACAGATATTCTGCAGTCCTCCATTCCCTCTGCGCGCTAGGCGAGGTAACAACTGAGACTAGGAGTCACCATCACGGGCCGGAGAGAAAGAGGTACACCCCCTTGATTCAATCTTGGTACTTCACAACGCAAGCAGAGACAAGGCCACCTGGCACAGAAAAAGAGGGAAAAAAAATAAAACAGAAAGAAAGGGAAGAAAATAAAAGGAAACAGCAATAAGGAAAGAGAAATTGAAATGAAAAAGAGCGAGGACAAAAAGGGACCAGGCCGAAAAGAACAACGAATAAGAGACAGAAAAAGGCACACGGTGGAGAGACCACTAACGAACAAGCAAACACGCAAACATGGCCACCAACCAGCGATACATTGTAATGGTACGTCATCACTATTGGGGGGTTGGTGCAACGGTGCAGCGTTGGGGGGGGGGAAATTGGCTAATAGAAATTCAATCCGGCACGTATCGCGCCACTCGGTCCGTCTCTCTCGTTTGCTTTTTTCCCTCGCCGTCTCGTCCGTCTCCTGCCCCCCTCCCGCCCCATTGGTTGTTGGCTTGTGGTCTCGTTTGAGCGCCCGTTGTCGGCTGGCCTCTTCTTCCTTCTCGTGCCAGGAGGTCATGAACCTCTCAGCTCCCTGCAGCACCGCCGCACGCCAGGGTACTCCCCCCTCTACCTTCGCGGCTTCCGTCCACTTTAACTTCGGTGCCGTGTTATTCGGTACCGGGATTCCGAGACAACATGGATCGGTTTTCGTAGATCCGTGGTCGGCCCCGAACGCCTTCAGGTCGTCGAGCACTCACTTCGGCCAGTTCTGTTCCTGTCCCCCCCTACGTCGCTTCTCTCCCCCCGCCAGTTCGCCGAAAATCAGTCGTTTCGGGAGTCGCCCGTCTGGCTGCCTTGCCAATGCTCCCGCGAACAGCGGGCGTCTTTGTCCGATCGTGGCTTCAACGCGCTGGCATCCGACCTTCTTCAGCGTCTGGGCGTAATAAGAGAGCTGCCGGTAGGTGTCTTTCTTGCGCTTGTACCTAATAAGTCGAAGGAGCAGTTGGTGGTGTATCGACCGCAGCGTCTGGTAGTGGCCGCTGAGTGGTGGCCATACCATGTAGCCGTATAGCAGTGCCTCCATAGCCTCCGCTTGGAGCAGGCGGATCTTGAGTCGGAATGGCGCTTCCTGTCTGTCGAAGAGCTCTCGGCCATATCGTCTGAGGCACGCCCACGTTCCTCTGCTCCTATAGTTGATCTCCCGGGTGTGGTCTCCATATTCGTTGACGAGGCCACCGAGGTACCGGAACTCGGTCGTCTGAGCGTTCTTCTGTCCCGCGGCTTCAATGGTCAGCGGTGGAGGCGGGGGGGGCTGTGATGTTTTAGTCGGCTTGTCCTTCGCGCGCATCAGGAGCGTCTCCGTCTTCTTCTCCGACACCGTCAGCCCGAACTCCCCGAACACCTCAACGATGATGGTCATCATTCTCGCCAGTTCTTCTGCAGACCTGGTGAAGAAGATGTTAAACAGCAGTGGGGATAGCACACATCCTTGTCGCACGCCCTGTGTCACGAATAACCAGTCCGATAGTTCTCCGTCGACCATGCGCAACCGGGCCCGCACTCCATCGTGGATTTGGCGGATGACTTTGATCAGCTTCGCGGGGATCCCGGCCCTGGCCAGCACCTTCCATTGCATCTCTCGGTCCACCGAATCATACGCCTTCTTCAAGTCGACGAAGCACATGTAGAGTGGTATTTTCTTTCTCCGCCCCAGCTCCTGGAGACAGCGCACGACGAACAGCATGTCGACGGTGGATCGCCCGGGTCGAAGTCCGCACTGTTCCTCCTGGAGGATGTTGCTGGCTTCGCAGAAGGCGCTTAGACGGTTGGTGATGATCTCTATAGGGACCTTGCCTACGTGAGATAGTAGCGAAATCCCCCTCTATTTAGTTGTTACAGTCGGACCGGTCACCCTTGTTGTACAGCACGTTGATGGTTGCATCCTTCCACTCTCGCGGAATATTTACTCCGTTCCATACCTTGACGAGGATGGTATGGAGGTGCCCCAGGACGAGGGGTTCGTCGTCATCGATATTGAGCAACTGGGCATGGAGCGAGTCATGGCCGGGTGCCTTCCAGTTCTTGAGGCCTTTCGTTGCCCGTGCCACCTCCTCGAGTTCTGGTACCTCTCCCAACCGTTTGAGTGTCACGTGTCGCTGGCCGCTGGGTCGCTCGTTCGATGATGTCTGGGTTCAGGGTAGGGGATTTGGTGTTGGGTACTGTACACAAATGTAGGTAGGAAGCGAATACAACCAAGAACGTTCAAGAAAAATATTTCCCGCCAATCTCAACTACGAATGAATGAAGCGGCTCCTCCGCCCCTTCATTATAGGGAAGTACGGCCTTTGTAATGTGGTGCCCCTTTCAGAATTCGAGGGATTCCGAGATCGGATGAACGTACGTCGTGTGCACCTTGACGGACCCACCAGAAAACGCACAATCGTTGGTTGGGTTTTCGTCCACCTTATGGGAGAAGACTAGTCTACATACTGCTGTTGTTGCCTTGTTTTCCATTGCAAATAAAGGTAACTTCATCACAGAAAGGCTAAGACACACACCTTCAAACACAGCAGTGTGTCTTCCAAACCGTTCCGATCTCTCTAACCAAAAGTAAGTACCTTCATCTATCTGTCGGTACTGATCGAAACACTTGGTCTTGCGATTCCTCTCGTGGTCACAGGCTACATTTACCTAAATAGCGTACACACTAAAAAAATATGGACACACCCGCGGGTACCGTTCAACAACGTGTTTCAGCGGCGGGGCAGTTGGTCGCAGCAGAAACAACAGTGTTTTACTGCTGCAATACACGGGAGATGGCGCACGAAAACTACAAAAACTAAAAAAATACCCTCTGGTGTTTACACCGTCCTGTGTAACCCTGGATGGTTGCAGTTGTACGAAAACATACACTGAAAAGTGTAGTGCACGTCTCACCACAAAAAATGGGGGGGCTGTCGCCACACAAATAAATATGCATAGGACGAAAGGACACACACACAACACCTTCTTTTGGTATGTGTGCTGTTTTCCACGCAAGAGGAAAGAGAATCGCAGGACGCATCTACACTCCTCCTCGTGCGCGCGGTGAACATTTATTTCTTTCTCGCCTCAACATGCCCAACACAGGCAGACAGGTGGTGGTGGTGGTGCAGACGGATAATGACAGCCGTTGGAAGGTAATGCTGGTACATACCCGACCTTCCAAGGAACCCTCTGTGTAACGATATTTACCCTACAAAATATCCGGGGGGGGGCGGGGGGGGGGTACTCGTAGTCGTGCATGCCGTACTGTAGTCGTTAGACGGTTGACCTCCTCGCGTCCCTACAAAGCCGGGACGGAGCACGCCGGGTTCTCACCGGACCAGGTTCTCACATCACCAAGCGCGAAGCACCGTGAGGTACTCGGCCAATCGCATGAAGGGTGCACTTCATCCTGCTAAGGGTGTTCGGCACCTTGTGCTTAAGTCCTTGCGGACGGATGACAGCTGCACATGACATAGTGCGTTTTGTGGTGCGTACACTTCCTGAGGCAGTTGTAAGCACCTTGCAACTGCCTTGAAGATGCTTGACCAATTTAACACAACGTGGTGCGATCATCCCTTTAATGCGGAGTGAGGGTTCTCGACTCCCTAGAAAAAACCAAAGGCAAAAAAAAGCGGTAACTTGGTTGCCGAGCTCACGAAGTCATCGGCTTGTTTTACAACGTCGTTGCCAAGCAACGACGAAAACCGAACCCCGATGGCGAACACTGAGGGTAGGGCTTGTTTTTCAACGTCGTTACCAAGGGACAAAACCGAACCCCGATTGCAAACACTGAGGGTAGGGCTTGTTTTACAACCTCGTTGCCAAGCGATGAAAACCCATCTCCGATGGGAAGCACCGGCGGGGGGGGGGGGGGGGGGGGGTACTCATAGTCGTGCATGCC
>CACKRE030000438.1:0-10979 GCA_902602495.3 Ectocarpus sp. CCAP 1310/34 | reverse complement strand
ATTTCGGCCACGGCGACCATGAGCAGCGCGGCAAAGAACAAGTTGAACAGCAGCGGGGCCAGGTTGCATCCCTGTCGGAGGCCTTGGCCCACGTCGAACCATTCCGAGTACTGCCCGTCGTCCGTTCGGACCCGCGCCCTCATGCCCTCGTGGAAGTGGCGAATGGCCGCCAGCATCTTCGGGGGCACGCCGAAGCGTCGGAGCACGTCCCACAGTAGGTCTCGGTCCACCGAATCGTATGCCTTGGTGAGGTCGACGAAGCACGCGAACACCGCAGTACTCTTCTTCCTCGCGAGCTCATGGAGCCGCTGGATGGCGAACAGCATGTCGAGCGTCGACCGGTGTGGGCGGAAACCGCTCTGCTCCTCCGGGAGGATGCCCTCTCGCTCGCAGTAGTGGCTCAGTCGTGTAGCGCCGACCTTAAGCAGCACCTTGCCGGCGTGTGCGACGAGAGAGATGCCCCGGTAGTAGCCGCACTCCATCGTGTCCCCCTTCTTGAACAGCACTTTGATGGTGGCATCCTTCCACTGCTGTGGTACGTCCCGCGTCTGCCACACGTCCACGACAATGGCGTGGGATTCGCGGAGAAGACCTTGATCTCCGTCAAGGAAAAGCTTGATCAGCTCAGCCGGCAGGTCGTCCGGCCCGACGGCCTTTCTGTTGGCCATTTCCCGTACCGCTTCCTCAACCTCAAGTAGAGATGGGACGTCGTCGAGTGGCACGAACGTGGGCCACAGCTTGACCTTGTCAGCCGCATGCATGTCGATGGTCGGCAGTGTTTCCTTAGGGAAGCCTTGACATTATCCTTCCCCCTCATACAACAACATAAACTACCACAACCATAACCATAACAATATCCAAAACAGCTACAGTATCCAAAACAACTATTCACAAGACAACAACAAGCACAAGAATAACCAAGAAAAACACTCACTTTCCCGTCACGAAACCCTCCAAGGCACCTCCCCAATCCGCTGCCGTCGACTGCACGGCCGCCACTGCCGCGGCCAGGACAAAAACAGCGTCGTACGCGTACGCGAGGAGAGGGTCCAATCTCCCCCCTGGAGTCAGGGTCCCGAAGCCTGCCCCCGGGTACTTGTCGCTGTCTAGGGCCGCCCACCTGGACGTAAGGTTTGTCAGAGCTTCAGACCCCGACCCTGCCGGAGTCGCGGAGGGCGGGCGGGCGGACGCGTGTGAAAGCAATGCTAGACACTTGTCCTTTTACGCAGATTGGTTGGCGTTCGTCATGTCAACGTCCTCCACAATGAGGCAACAAACCATATGGTATTCTCGATAACGAACGTTGTCCCGACCGTCAACTCCCCCTTGGTTTTCGTCGCGTGCGCGCCCGTGTGTGTATTGGCTTGTGTTTTCGTCCCCGTGGTTTCTGGCGCGCCAGCCTTTCTCTCGAGACAATGTTCCGACACATAAACCGGGCCCACCCAGAAGGAGGAAGGCCAGGAAGGCCACCGGTGTGTAGGGGGAGGGGCATCGTGGAACTCCAGTCAACGACACTCCTCGGTCTTGGAGAAGGAGTGGAAACATATACGAGGATCGCGGAGTGTAAGCATTTGATGGGATGAGACACCCTACGCCGGGCAGGAGTCCTCGCCTCGTGTGAGAGGGGTCGGGAGAACACCCGGTGTGCCGTTTCGGGCTTGGTTTTGAATGCGTTCGGAGGCGGTAGGACCTTCCTTCTCGCGGGCAATAAAACTGACAGTATGTCTTCCCCAAATAAACAAATACAGTTGAACGGTTGTGACACCCTACACTTTGTGGGTTGGATTGTGCGAAAAATATGTGGTCACGAAGGTCGCAAATGTCGTAAGTCGAAGGGCCTACGTGGCAATTACATGTTTCGAACATGGCACTCCAAACGACCTCGACAGCAGCAACAGCAACGAGAGGGATATCAACAGCAACCGTAGCCTGCATGTGACGTTCGCTTGGTTGGGTAAGGCCACAATAGACGAAGCCCTAGAAGAAGTCCATATCTTTAAAAGCATGCACAACAACAACAACAACGACAATGGTCGTCGAAAGGTTCGTGACTGCGATGCCAACACACCCGCGCGGCGCGAAAAAGAGCCCAATTCCTCACCTTCGATGGCAGGGCATGCTCTGACTCCCAGCATGCCCCGGAAGTCGTAAGCGAGCTGAGAGTCGTGGTAGGACTCGTTGTGCGAGAAGATCCCGTCCATGGCGGAAGCCCCGCTGAGGTACCACTGCACGTCCTCATTGGCAAGGCCTACCTCGAGTGCCTGGTTGTTTCGGCGACCGGAGTGCGTGTGAGTGGGAGGCATAATGCGCTGTTGAATCCTCCGAAGCACATTAACCAACGAAGTCGCTGTCTGAACGCGCCCACATATTCCGGGCAAAAAAAAACAGTTCTGCACTCATCTTGCATGCCTTCGGACGTTGTTGCGGGATAAATTTCATGGATGGGGGGTGTGACACACCTGCTCAAGCACCGATCTGATGAAAGTACCGTCGTAGCCCTCGGACAGGAGAACCACTATGGACGCGCGGTCCTCCACCAAGGCTGACAAGGTCGGTCGGTAGTCTGTCCCCAGGGTCGGGTTCACCGGCTTGCTGAAGACATTGATGTTGTTGTTGTTGGTGATTTTTTTATTGTTGCTGTTAGTGTTGTTGATATCGTTGTTTTTGTGATCTTGATGCTGATGTTGTTGGTATTGGTCATGGTAGTGTTGATGTTGATGATGTTGATGTTGAGGTGTCGATACTGCTGTGGGCAGCCGTTGTAGGTAAGCTGGCAGCTGTGTTGCCTTTGTTGATGTTGTTTTCGTGCCACTACATAAATCAGGTCGCCCACCTACGATACATACCTCTTCGCGAGCTCAATTGACGACGGCATTGGCCCCGCCGCAGTGGAGTCAATGTTGATGCCCTCCGTCCGTCTCACGGCGCGAACGAATGCGGAGGCGGCAATCGTCCCGTAGGTGTCGTCGGTGTAAATCATGGACACACGCTCGGTGGCTCGGTACCTGGCATCATGTTCAGGCAGCAACGAGCCAGCAGGGGAGGAGCAAGTTCTGTTGGACCTTCGTCAACGACAGATTGTCATCCGCGTAGAAGGTCTTTTCAGACGATCAAGCCTTTAGGGCTTGCGTGTCACGGAATTTTGAAAGGGGTAAGGTGGGGATGACGTGATCGTTGTTGTCTGGTACATCGTCCTTCACTTGCAGGTGAGTCTGGTTTTATCCCTTTGTGGAGAAATTGAGCTTTGAAAGTCGCAATGGAGGGATGTCCTGCCGCTCGAACATGTCCTGACATTTGCGTTCCTCCTGCGTGATAGTGTCAAAGAGGTCGACCAAGTGTTGCTGGTGACCCCGACGCGCAATATGACAATATTTTCCTCCTTGAAACATTCACGCAGGAATGTCTGCTACACAGCTAATGGGTGGTACAACGCAAGCATCGAGAACACAGCAACCGCAACCATCAGAGGAAGCACTACTGTGACCTTGGGACGAAGGGCTAGCGTGTGGACAGATGTAAGGTAGTTGTGCAGCCCTAACATGTCAAGGGAAGACGAAACGACAACGACAACGCCCGCGATGCCATTCAGACCTAGAGCCAACAGCAACAGCAATAACAGCGACACGAACATCACCAACACCAAAAACAACCACGAAACCGACCACAACCGCGACACTAACAAGACTTTTTGAAACGCTACTGCCACCACCACCAACAACAATATGAGCACCAACACCAACAACGACACCGCCAGTAACCACGACCACCAATCACACCAAGAAGGACACAAACAACAACTGCGACAATATCAAGACCCTTCGAAACCACCACCACCGCCATCACCAACAGCAAGGTAGTCTCACCAGCCGCGATCCAGGTCTCTCTCCACCTTCAAATCCAGGATCAGCCTCGCGAGCGCCTCCATCTCCGAGAAAACGTCCGGCTGGACGCCGAAGAGGTAGCTCCCCTCCCCCCCCAGGCCGTACGCCCCCGAAGAAAAGTACGTGTTGGCCCGGGCGGCCGAGGCGGAGGGGGTCACCATCGGCAGACCGAAAAAGTCGTTCGAAACCGTCTCCAGCAAGGACGCCTGCGAAGACAACATCGGGCCGACGATCTAGGCGCGTATCGGAGGGGGGGGCAAGCGGGAGCGGGACGGTGAGTGTGGCATGGTATTCCACAGAGCAGAAAGGATGGAGACGGTATCGCCGAACCACCACCTCTCCTCGACCATCGTTTTTTTTTTATCCCGCTTTCGGTTCGAGGTGCCCTGTGAGTGATCAATGTATGTCGTGACGGAATCCTGACAAAAACTCGAGGGAGAGCCGTGCCTGCATCTACCGTACGTTGTAGAGGATATCACACCCCCTGTGCCGAACATCGATCATCGATTGCGCTGCAGCACAACCGGTGACGGTGCCGAAAATATCGTCGTTTGGAGTCTTCCCCCGTTGCATTCCGAAAACGTATCGTTTGATTGAGGTATCCTCGTCGACGTGCGGTATCTGCTTCGAACAAGGGATTTTGGTCAAATGGTGATGACGCCATCCAATGTATTAGTACGCAATAGCCGGTCGCCCCTCCCGGCCGTGGCACCCTCCTTCAAACCCTTTGAGACATGGGGTTTGAGGCTCGGTGCATGGCCACGAACATGGTATCAATCAAGTGCCGGAATCAGGCCATCGAGCAGGGAGTGGTCATTCCGTCGATTCACAAGCAAGGTCAGAATTCACCGTGGACGAGGGCATTGGAATACCTCTCAGGATGATGACAACCGCGCAGAAAACAACGCAGGGGAGACGCGGAATAAAAAAAAGAGGACAAAATCAATGGTTGGTGTGGTTGTCTTACTCCCTTGTTGTTGTTGTTGTTGTTGTTGTTGTTGTTGTTGTTGTTGTTGTTGTTGCTGTTGTTGTTGTTGTTGCTGTTATTGTTTTTTCACATTAGCTCTATAGTCCACAAAAAATGGGGAGCCCGTGGTCTCAAAACCCGGCACATACGACGCCGCGGGGAAACAAAACAAAAATAGGGTACAAACCACTCGGAACAAGAAAACAACATGATAGAAAGAAAAGAACAGGTATCGCACCGACCGTTCGAGAAAAGAGCCCTCGGAAACCGATCAAAATAAAACCAAGCAAAACCAAAGATAAAAGAAAACAGGAGGACGCTTCACACACCCGCCTTAAGAAAAAATCAAAGGGTAACGTACCAGCACCAGGCACTACGCACCAGGGCATGGGAGTGATGCAGTCAACAGAACAAAGAGGCGGCAGATGGGCAGACAACCAGATATAGCTAATAAAAGCAAAAGCAACAGTAGAAGGGGGATCAAGTTACCCAACTCAGTAGAGTAGGCAGGGAGGTCATGAAAAAAAGAAACACAGAAACACAGCACAGAGGCCGAAGGTAATTCAATGTACATAAAGGAGTATAGCATACAGCAGGGAGGGAAACAGGGTGCAACAACATCAGCCGGGTACATAGTTCGCCACAAGTGCTGCCTCGGCCGCCCTACTCGCTTCTACAGCAGTGCCCGGTCGCCGTTTCTTCCCCTCCACCGCCGCTTCCCCGGCTCTCTTTCTCTTCGGTCCTGAGACTGTCGTACTATCTGCTTCTGCTTCCCTCGCGCGCTGGCGCTTCGCGGACGCTTCCGCCTCCTGCCTGTGCCATTTCCTCATGAACCATGCCGCCCCGTCCTCGACCTTGTTGTACCACACCTCCGGGTCCTTGGCGCTCTCTTTCCATTTACCCCTTTCCTATTCGCCTCCCATGTTGAAGGCCACGAGGTCCTCTCATAGTCTAGACGAGACGCCCAGTCGCTCTCCTGCCCGCCCCGGTATCCCACGCCCCCCGCCATCGCTCCTAGCAGCATGTGCTTGGGGAGGCGGTTGTCCTTCATGCGCATAACAAAGCCCGCGAAACACAGACTCCGTTTGCGCGCGGTGGCCTCGATGGTTTCCTCGCAGCCGGCCTGAATGAGGGCCTGTGCATAGGACAGGGGGCGGTCTGAGCGTTTCCGGTTGCTCCAGCCGATGCACCTTGTAAGGAACTGGCGGTGGGTCCCATCGAGCTTCGTGTAGTCCTCCGCTGTTAGGCTCCACGAGGCGCACGCGTATGGGAGAGTCTGCACCACTTCAGCATGGAGCAGCAAGATCTTGAGCCGGCGGTCGGCCCGTCGCCTGTCGTACATCGAAGCACTGTTCCGGCGGTAGCACTTCCACGCTCGGCAGCTGCGGCTCGTGATCTCCCGGTCGGCCTTCCCGTCCGCGGAGACGGTACGTCCGAGGTACACAAACCGATCTGTCTGCTTGTACGTCTGGCCGGCGGCGCTGACCGTGATAAGGCGTTCCTCGTTTCCTTTCGGCAGCATGCGCATAATCTCCGTCTTTGGCTCCGATACCATCAGACCGAACCGGCTGGCCACGCGCACGATGATCAACGTCATTTTCTGTGTGATCCTAGCTGTACCTAAAAACCCTGAAACGCAGATGTAATCTGACGTGCGGAATGGAATAAACTTACGCAAGCTTGGCCAAAAGGACGGCGGACAGTCCAAGACCCTCAATAGCTGTGGGTGTGTGCCAGGCCAACACACCGTCCGCCACTGCTGTACTCTATCAGGGGCACCGTACTACTGAGGGACACCCGCAATCGGCACGGGGCTCGAAATGGCTTGATAAAAAAGGTGGTGGCTCAGTGATATCATTTTCAAAGGGTGTGTGTATCTGCAGTGGCTTACCCCGGCGACGAGGGTGACAAGCATGATTTGTTTCACGGTGTGGAATGAAAGGAAAGCACCGGTGGTCGCTACTTCTACTGCATCGATAGCATCCTTTTGTGTCGCCGCACCAACAGTGTAGTGGGCACAGGCGGCAATTCGTTGTGTCGTCCTGTGTGAGAAACCTTTCCGATCTCCGCTAACATTACTCTAGTAGCATACCGGTGTACCCGACGTGGACACCTTCCGTGGTCACAGGCCAGCTACCCAAATTACGGGTACCTCACACAGTTGAAATCAGTTCGAAAGAAACCCGAACACGGAAATAGTTAATCGACGACACATAATAAAGCACTGCACAGTCCGACAAACGAGTGAGTTAGTCTACAAACGAGTGAGTCAATCAACTGTTCACCAGTAAGTACCATGGGTAGCGGGAAATGTTCACTTTTATTAACTCCCAGAGAGATAATTGCACCACCTGCTTGCATGCGTTCATGATGTATCACTCCTAAGTTTTACGAGGATAACCATTTATCATTGTAGTCTAGAACTCCAGGTGACGGCCATGAGCGGTGTGGAGAGAAATACAGAAACGGGTATTCCCGGGTGGATTATCGCCATTTCAGGGTACACTTGGAAATCAACACGACACCAATCTCCGACAGCATCCGCCGTAGATCGAGGCGAAACCAATAAACCGCTGTATCTGTATGTTTCCTGTGTCTTGTGCCTCGGAAGCATGATGGACGAAGCAGGTCGTGCCCGTTTTTCTCTCGCTCTGTGCCTCTCTCTCTGATTTTACTGATCTGAACCACACCGAAGTACTCGCGCGTCAAGCGAGTCCGACCCTCTGTTGAGAGGGGCCGGTATCCTATGGAGGCGGTGCCCATGAACGATGAACGAGCGAGCGTTGTTGGTGGTTTGGTTGTGGTTATGTATGTGCGGTACATGGTATGTGCAGTACACGTTTTTTTATGCGGGTTTTTGTGGAAAAGAGGGTTTCGTCCTCGACCGACGTTGGGGAGTTTCAACCTTTATGGTGTTCTCCACATTTTATGACCATTTCTGGGTTCAAAATTGACCTCTTCCGGGTACACCAGTAATCAATATCGGTCACAACAACAACAACATCAGAGGGTCCTAATTCCAGCGGAGGTTGTATCCGATGGAGGTTTCTTCACAAATGGGTACAAGGTTTTTTTTGGTCAATCAGCTGACAGCCCGGGGGTGCAAGCGTGTTGAACTCCAACTGTACCCCAAAGTAGTGATGAAGTACCCGGGTATACCCGTTTCTGGTGATTGGTCAAATCAGAAATACTGCAGAAGGCTGTTCGACGAGAAGGTGAACGAAACTACATACAGTAAAGTCATAGACTATCTCCGTGATGGATGGGGACTAAAAATTATCTTTGAAACGCAAGCTTTGCGGCAACCAGGTGTACATAGACATTCGTCTTGTATGTATTCGACGAGCACGTGATGACGAAGTAATTATCCAACATGCCGGGGAGCCGGGGACGTGAACTTGGGAAAAGCTGCCTTGGTTTTCAACCATCTGCCGACGGGCATTTCACAAGGAACCGAACGAGCGTCAGACGATACGATGATCGAAGCCAAACCTTCACCTTCGACTATTCAGAACCGGATTGGGTGTGCTACTAGCTAGCAGCTCGGTGGGGAAGAGGGGGGAATCAACATACTCGGTCCAGAGGCAGCAAGGTTTTCGGAGGGAGTTTCGTGCGAATCCCCGACGCAAACATACCCCAAAATGTCTCATCGCCGCAGGTTCTTCAGCCGCAATTCTTCCAAAAAACCTGTGAAGAGACAATGACAAGCAGTAGACTAGTTATGTGTCCACCATCAGCGACTGGCGTTGGCAGCTACAACATAGTTCATAAAGGAAGCAGGTAGAGAAGCTAGCGGCTCTCCAGGCCTTGACACCTACCCCGAAAGTGCCGTTGTCTCCGACGTACTCGAGCGCATCGCACAGGCCCTCAATCGCCCTGCTGCCTGTCGCGACTTCCACGACTGACAGCGTCAAATTTCCATCCAGCGAAGCAGCAGGGGCGTCAGACAAGGTCGCGGCCAACGCCCCACCGTTGATATCTTCCACGGCGAGCCTCATGACCGACCTCAGTGCCTTGGAGAGCGGGAAGTACCCGCTGGTGGTGTTGATCTCCGGGAGCGTGAGAGCAACGAGTGAGGTATCGGCGTGTACAGCAGGAAATCCTGCCGACAAGAGGAGAATCAGCGAGATGCCGGCAGACACACTGCTGCCGCCGCCGCAGGCTGCAAAACTACGGCCCCGCGTGAGATTCGAAGCTCCCGGAGACCACCTGCTAGCGCCGGGGATCAGCATCGCTCCTTTCACCCCCCCACCAGGCCCAGCAGGTGTAATTGTCGGAAGCTCTTTGCTAGTTGGACATGAGTGGGAGAGGAATCGACTCGTCGCTCCTCTTGGCGAAAATATTCGGGTGAGGTGAGTGGCATCGGGCGTCGGGCCGCAGATACAAGTCTTTGGTCCGCTCGTTGGCACTGAAACATCTCTTCTTGTTGTGTTGTCAATCATTTTCCGTTTTTTTTCTGAGTATAGGTGCTGGGTGTGTCTGATGACGTCACTGGTTTTGCAGAGAGACGCGGCAGAGATGGCGCGGATAACCCGGGTGCCTTAATTGTGTACCTGCATCTGGGAGCCACCTTGACGCCGTCTTTCAGGAAAAAGAAAATGGTCTGGGATAGTCTACACACCTCAAAGTCGTTCATGTTGTACACACCACCAGTCGTCAACGATGAAAACACGTATCCCCGCCTGTATGCCGATGAACCGCTTGGGGCAGCGCTGATGACAGGGATTACAACCCTGGGGGAAAAGCAGAGTCCGACAGCCTAACAGCTGTTCGGACCCTACTTTTGTTATAGTCTATATACTATAGTCTACCGCATATATATCCACTGAGTGAGCTAAACAGTCAGCGCTGTTTAGCTCCTCAGTGGAAATGCTGTATAATCTAACACAAGACCCCTTCAATGTGGAACGATTCCTGGTCAGTGTCGATGTTTTTTCACTGCTGTGCCGAACACAGATGATCTGGATAGATTCGGGTGATTGTCAATTGAAATGAGGGCTTTGGTTGGGTGTTCTTCATTGTGTGTCCACGGACTCATTCTGACAGCACTGCAGACAGCAGCTGCATGCCCCGAGCTTGTTGTGTACCATGCGCCATGGTGATATTATTGTACAGACAGCATTTATTTCAGACAGCGCGCTGATGTAGTTGACAAATTTTCATTTTGGTTAAAATGCGGCACAAGGGGGGTGATGATGCTGCTGCTGTAAGTCGAATTAATTGCAGTGTGTGGGCATGTAGTTCATTCAGTTGTGAGCACGCAAAACGTGGTGCAGGGATTGTAAGTGTACCTCCTCGGGCTTGTGTAGTACCCTCTTCTTGCTAATAGTGTGCGTGTTCTTTTAATCGTCTGATGGCTGTAGCATTCTTGTGACCACGGACCGAGTCTTGGCTAGATGTTGGGATTAGCAACTGACACGAATTTAATTGTCAAGCCCGAAGAGGTACACCCCTAGTCTACATCCCTGCAGCACGTACGTTTGCGTGCCCAAATATTGAAGTATACCCGTCCAAACACTACGTTCGACTACAACAGCAACGTCCCCTGTGTCCCACACTTCCTCAGAAAGAATCCTTTTGTCGACTAGACTACAGCGCACAGCTGTCTGCAGTGCTGCCTGTGCAATATCACCATGGTAGGCATGGTACAAGTTCGGGGCGCGCCAATGCTGTCTGAACTGCTGTCAGAATGCGTCCGTGAACAAACAGTGAAAAAAAGAACAACCATTCATTGCAGTTGACAACCACCGAATCCACCCCCGATCATCTGTCTGTGTTGGACACAGCAGTGTAAATAATCGACACCGATGCAGGTACATATCAATGGCACCCGGGGTATCCGCGCCATCTCTGCCGCGTCTCTCTATCAAACCAGTGACGTCATCACACACACCCAACACCGATCGCCCGAAAATCTGCCTTTCTTTGTGCGTGTTTTTATTATTAGCACCGACCGCGCTAACCGGCTGACCAATGAAAAGACGTCAGTCTTAGTGCGGTTGAAAACACAAACACTCCTATCTACCATGCAGGCGGCGTGCGTACTCCAGCACTGGCGACAGAGACTCGTGCTCCAGCGACGAAAACGCCTCCAGAACTCATACTACAGAACCTTTTTTTTGAAAGCGAGA
>CACKRE030000437.1:3324-42889 GCA_902602495.3 Ectocarpus sp. CCAP 1310/34 | reverse complement strand
GCTTTTTCGTGGATCAGCAGTCGCGCAACGCGTCGGGCCCCGTGGTCTCAGGCCGGGGGGCTGCGATGGCGGTCGCGTCCGACACCGACCAGTGCCGCCGATGCAAGGCGTATGGACACTTTCAGCGCGATTATCCCCAACAGGTCCAAAAGAGCCGTCCTAAGCAGAGCAAGAAGAAGGGAGCCAACAAGCGAGGAAGTGGTGGGGGTGTACAGCCAAAGTGGTGCTCCTACCACAACACCAAGACACACAGCGATGCTGAGTGTCAGAAGCAAAAGGAGATCCAGGAAAACAAGCAAAAGGAGCTTGAAGGGTAGGCGGCGAATCTGGCGCTCCTGCAGTCAGCTGGCCATGCCAACTTTCTGCAACTCTCCAATATCGGGAGTGCTCCTGGCGCAATCGTCTCCGACGGTGGCGCAACATGCTCCGTCAGAGCCGACTTCGTTCGGGTTCTCCTTCAACGCCCTCGGAACTTCCTTGGCGGAGGCAACCTCGTCGTCTGCCCCTTCCCAGCCACCTCCGGCGGCGTCTGCCGCCACGCAAGCGGCACCTGCATCTGCCTCATCAACGTCGAGGGCGCAGGACCACCGACTGCCTTCAGGGTTCTTCGGTGCGTTCATGACGACTCATGCAGAGTTGTCGCTTGCTCCTTTTCGCTCCGACGGATCGTCCATCCGGATGGTTGTGGACAGTGGAGCGACAGACAACTACCTCGACCCTGGGCTTACACCAGGATTGCGGGCTCACATGCGCGACGTCGAACACGTTCGGGCCCACACACGATCGTCGCCGCGGGCCAGCATGTCCTCAAAGGCGTTGCGACGGGGACTATCTTCGGCGCCGTCACGGACGACAATGGGAACGACCGGCACGTCTCCTTTCGCGTCATCTTGGTACCAGGGCTGGGCACCAACCTCTTCTCCGTGACATTGGCGATGCTAACAGGGTGGCGACGTTGTTTCATCCGGACAACCCCAGGTTGGAGTCAGGGGACGTGGTTTTCACGACGCAGACCCTCGGGGTGGACACCACGACCGGAAAACGAATCTACTCCATCGAGGTAAAGCTAGGGGGTGAACCTGAGGGCCCGACGGTCCTCGGAGACGCGCCTGATGCCCTCNGGGTGGACGCCACGACCGGAAAACGAATCTACTCCATCGAGGTAAAGCTAGGGGGTGAACCTGAGGGCCCGACGGTCCTCGGAGACGCGCCTGATGCCCTCGCCTTAAAGGTGGAGTCCGCTGATCTCTGGCACCGGCGAATGGGGCACATCAACGGCATGAGCTTGGACGTTCTGAGGAAAGAACTGGTCAACGGCGTCGACTACACCGGAGACGTGAAGGACTGTAGTGTCTGCTCGCTCGGAATGAGCGCACAACAACCTCACCCAAAGCAGGCCGCAAAANGAACCTGAGGGCCCGACGGTCCTCGGAGACGCGCCTGATGCCCTCGCCTTAAAGGTGGAGTCCGCTGATCTCTGGCACCGGCGAATGGGGCACATCAACGGCATGAGCTTGGACGTTCTGAGGAAAGAACTGGTCAACGGCGTCGACTACACCGGAGACGTGAAGGACTGTAGTGTCTGCTCGCTCGGAATGAGCGCACAACAACCTCACCCAAAGCAGGCCGCAAAAGGCGTCCTGCGCCCGTTCCAGCACGTTTCCGTCGACACCCTTGGCCCCTTCAAACCTACAACGTTGGGCGGATTCAAGTACGCCACCAAGTTCGTGGACCAAGTTCGTGGACCAGCAGACCAAGTGGGCGGAGATAGTTCTCTCGAAGCACAAGACCTGTTTGGTAGACTCCCTCGCGTTGTTCAACAAAGGGACCGTGGTTCCTACCGGCGAAAGCATTCATTGCCTCCGTGGGGATCAGGGCACAGAATTCACGAGTGCGGAACTCCGTCAGTACTGTCAAGACATCGGCATCAAGCTGGAGTTCGCCTCTCCGAACACCCCTTAGCAGATCGGAGCCAACGAGCGTGCGGGTCGGACGCTTTTGAATGTCGTGCGCTGTCTGCTCGCTGACTCAACCCTACCGAACTTCCTTTGGGGGGAGCTGATCCAGACGGCAGTCTACCTGAGCAACCGGGTTCCTCATGAAGCCCTGCAAAACGGGACGCCGTACAAGGCGCTCTACGGCAAGGATGCCTACCTTGGTCACCTTCGGGTGATAGGGTCAAGGGCGTTCGTGCACGAAGAAACCCACACCAGGAAGCTGGAGCACCGCGCTTGGGAAGGACGCCTTGTCGGATACAGCATGGACAGCAAGTCGTATCGGATCTACAACTCTGAGACGCGACGTGTACGGGTGAGTCGAATTGTTGTCTTCATTAAGACACCTCCCGTTGCGCCTGCGTTGGCGGAGTTTGGCTTCGACGACGGGGAGTTCACGTACGACAACCACGACGACATCGTAAGAGACGTGCGAAATTACACTTTCAACCACTCAGTTGATTCGCTCTCTCCTGATCATGACATCGGGGACATACCTGTGATTGAGCTTCTCGAGAAAATCCGTGAGACAACCAACCGTGACCTTGGGGTTAGTTCTGCAGGAACTCCTCCCACCAACGACACGCCTAGGACTTCTGGTGGTACACCTACGGGAGGTAGCCCTGCCTCGCCTGGGGTAGTAAAACCCCATCAAACGGATGACGGTGCGTTTCCTCCTGGTACGTCACCTGGTCCTACGCCGCAAGGTTCATCGCCTTCTGGTCCTACTCCGTCTAGTGCTGTACCGCGGGGTGGATCTGCGCGTGGGCTNAGACAACCAACCGTGACCTTGGGGTTAGTTCTGCAGGAACTCCTCCCACCAACGACACGCCTAGGACTTCTGGTGGTACACCTACGGGAGGTAGCCCTGCCTCGCCTGGGGTAGTAAAACCCCATCAAACGGATGACGGTGCGTTTCCTCCTGGTACGTCACCTGGTCCTACGCCGCAAGGTTCATCGCCTTCTGGTCCTGCTCCGTCTAGTGCTGTACCGCGGGGTGGATCTGCGCGTGGGCTCGGTTTGTCTCGTGGTGGCCGAGGTGCTCGTGGTGGATCTTCGCGAGGAGGATCGGCGCGGGGAGGCATCACGCCGCGTGGAGGTCGCGGCTCGACAAGTGGATGTGGTTCTCGTGGTGGACGAGGGTCCACGTCGGCACCTGCTGTCACCAGGTCGAGTTCGCGCATGCCCAACGCAAAGACCATCCGCGAACTCCGTCGTATCTCCTACGCATTTACCGCGAAAGGGGAGTTCCCTGACATCGCTCATAGGGACGGCTCCTTTGGTTTCACGGAATACGCGTGCGCTATGGGGGCATCCCAACCGGATGTTCCACGAACGATTGAAGAAGCAAGGGCCATGCCGGACGGAGAACAGTGGAACGCAGCTGCAGAGCGCGAGATTGCAAGTCTCAAGGAACGTCAAGTTTTCAAGCTTGTCCCGCGCACGGCAGTTCCCCCAGGGAGGAAGCGGATAAAGTCCAGATGGGTGTTCAAGCGTAAGGTAGACGGCTCCTTCAAGGGGCGTCTAGTGGCGCAAGGCTGGAACCAAGTGCCTGGACTGGACTGCGGCAGCACCTACGCTCCGGTGTGCAGGTTACAGAGCATTCGGATGTTAGCGTGCATAGCCGTGCAGTTCAACCTGGAATTGGATCAAATGGACGTGTCCACAGCCTTCCTCTACGCTGACATCCTCGAGAACGTGTTCGTCGAACAGCCACCTGGCTTCGAGGTCAAGGACAAGGATGGAGGTGATCTTGTGATGCAGCTACAGAAGAGCCTCTACGGGCTGGCCCAAAGCCCCAGCAACTGGTTCCACACCATCGACCCTTTCCTTGTTGAGATAGGTTTCGTTCCGCTCTGACACTTGCGTCTATTATACCTGTACGACCACGACGATGTTCAAGTGTACCTGACGCTCTACGTTGACGATCTTCTTCTAGCCAGTAACAACTCCAACGCCATCTCGATGATCAAAAAGAAGTTGAAACAAAGGTTCAAGATGACAGACATGGGAGAGGTGAAGCTTGTCTTGGGCATGGAAATTAAGAGGGACCGCAACCAAGGTACCCTGACGATTTCCCAGGAGGCGTATACCAAGTCCATCTTAGAGAGATTCGGGATGTCGGAATGCAAACCGACCAGCACGCCTGGCTNGGGACCGCAACCAAGGTACCCTGACGATTTCCCAGAAAGCGTATACCAAGTCCATCTTAGAGAGATTCGGGATGTCGGAATGCAAACCGACCAGCACGCCTGGCTATGGTTCGGAGCTCTCCAACAAGCAACCAGAGGACACTCTGCTAAGCGAGGAGGAAACCAGACGTTATCAGGGCATCGTGGGGTGCTGGTGTACATCGCTCAAGTGCTCCGCTACGACATCATGTACGCTACGGGCCAACTGGCTCGCCCGATGGCGAAACCCAGCAAGATCCACATGGTGGCAGCTAAACACACTCTTCGCTATGTGGCCGGAACAACGGATTTTAGAATCACATACAAGAGTGAAGGCTTCAAGCTTGCGACCTTGTCGGACTCCAACTGGGCGAACAACCCGGACAACGGAAAGTCCACCGCTTGCTACTTGACGATGCTAGGAAATGCACCGGTGCGTTTTAAGTCGGGGATACAAGGTCCAACTGCCATGTCTACCATGGAGGCAGAGCTGATTGCATCGGCACTAGCCATGAAGGAAGCAGTGTTCTGTTTCTAACTGAGCTAGGGTTCGGTAAGGAGTTTGCGCAAGTGCCGCTGTACTGCGACAACACGGCGACGCTGCACGCGCTTGGAAACCGCTCATTCAGCTCGAGGACGAAACATGTCGCACTTCGCTTCTTTTACATCCGAGAGGTAGTATCGGAAGGACGGATATCGATCCATTACATCCCGACGGACAGCAACCCTGCCGACATCGGGACAAAGCATCTTAACAAGCATCGGCTCAAACACCTGCTGGACATCATCAGCAGTTTCAACGTCAACGCTTCATCAGCAACAAGTTCAAGTAATATTTTTTTTTACGTGTGTTTGTTACGAAGTATTTCTGCATCTGTTCTGTTCGTGTGAATCAGCGTAGTCTTTCAGTAGTCAACATTCGGCCTCGCACCATCACTGGTTGAACGAGCCATGTAGGATTGAAAGTTATGGTGCTTTGGTTTATGCAAGAAACAATAGCAGGTACTTTTTTCAAGCGTATAAATGTGTTGTAGCACGCGCAAAACATGAAATATCACTTGGTACGTTTGTGTTTGAACCGCATGAAACGAACGAGTTACGTTGCGCAGAAAACGAGTGCTTGCTTGATTTGATTTTCATCACTGTATTTTGGTGCAATTCAGGGCAACTTTCATTGAAGGGGAGTGTTATGGAAATGTTAGCACATAACCAGTATGAATCAATGTTCAGTAGCACTGCTCTTGTATATCGTAGATCTCATATGTGTCGGTTCGAATGTCGGTTCGAATGTAACGTATAAGTATGTGCATGCGGAGGAATTACTCTCGCAGGATTCTCTGCGTGGTGCTTGGTAGCCGAGTAGCTCACTCTCTCGTGTGATCCTTCCGGATTATGTTGGCCATCTAGACTAAGCGCCAGTGTTCCAATATCTCAAGATCTTCTTCACTACGTGGAAGGACCCTCGTCTTCCAGGCTACCCTCTCGCACGTGTCATCACCTCGACTAACGTCGACGACACAGCCTCTACACCACTGTGCCAGGGTAGTACACAATGTCCATAATAGGTAGGCGAGAGAGAGAGAGAGAGAGAGAGAGGGAGAGACTGGAATAGAATGCGATGCGTCGTGGATGGGGAGTAGAGGAAAGGGGCGAACGTCTCCGTGAACGACCAAGCCAGACGCGAGCGAGGCAGGCGCAGAGCGAGAAGAGGGCAGAATGATAAAGAAAAAGCGCCCGGAAGGAAAACGGAGAGACGGGAATGCTGCTCAGCCGAGACGACCGAAATGGATCGTTCTGAGAGCCCGAGGCAAATTTCTCCTGAACGCTCGCGAAATCTTGATATGGTGATCATGTGATACATCAGCAAAATCATATACGGAGTACTTCGAAGAAATAGTATATAATGTGATACATTATGCACTTGAGGTATGATACAAGTGATATCCTGCTGCTACTGCTTGCCCTTTTTTCAATATTCACAGGTACTCGTACGCCGTTTCAACGTGCAAGTACTCAGCCAATACCACCAAAATTCAAAGTGCATAGACTAACAACCACAAGAATCATAGCTAAAGTTTTCAGCGTGTAGCGGTGCGGGCGGCGAGCGCAAAGAATATGCGACTGCCTTATTACTGTTGTTACACTTCTTTGTACGCACCGCCTGCTGCTTCACTGCCGGCACATAGCACAAACTGCCGTAGCCTCGTCTACATATACACCCATGCATGCTCGACAGCGTGCAAACTTTCGCCTGGAACGGTATGTATGCATATGCATCAGCTAATAAACATATGAGACGGGTGCTCGTGCTCGGCAGAAAACAGCGTATTTTTGTCGGAGGCTCACCGCAAACTGTGTGCCGGATCACGTTTGCTTGTCGGTTTTTCTTGTTATTTGCAGGTAGATTGTTGTTATCCCTTCCAGCAACAAGGGTTGAGCGCTATTTTTCTGAACGGAATTCGATGAGACAAAGGTTTTAGAGAGCTACTTCTACCGCTGGATTGTCTGTGAGGTTCCTCCCCACCATGGGGGAATAGCCTTTGTTTCCGAAAATCGATCCCGATGCTTTCGGACGAATACAACAAACTGTTGGTGTAGTCTAGTCGATGATGTACGGAGAAAGGAACTCTGCTGGAAGTCACGAGAAAATATATCATCTTGTGAGTAGTCGCTCTCTGTCTGCCGTCTTTCGCGGCTGAGTAATGAGTGACACCATGGGTACAACAGAATGACAGCATCCAAGAATCATCAATCGTGCCGTGGCGTACGAACGATGCCACAACCGTCTGCCGCGTGGTCCCCTCCCTCTCCGAACCGATCTCCAAAAGGGCATCTACAGCAGTAGTAGATCTATATCACGGTGTGTTTTTCTATGCATTGCACACGAAAAAAAATACTAATACAACACCCTCTCTCAGATAATAGCATAGAAGCACAGAACACCGACACCAAAGCCGGCATGCCAGGTAACCATTACCACCTTAAACGCCAACCTTCACCGGGGTTGCCGCTTGCGTGTCATGTCGTACACTGTTACTTTTTGCACGTGTCTTCGAAGGCGCACCTTTCGTCAAGGAAGCTCCTGCACAAACGACCCACCTTTTGCAGTTAGTTGCGGGAGCGCGGTTGTAAGCGGGGCGAAGCTAGATCCTGTGATGATCCGTTCCGATTGGCGCCACCCCTCTCTTTATGAAGTCCCACCCTCTATATACTATTCCTGGATGCCTGAATAGGATTGAGCCTCTCCTTCGGGGACGCTCTGCAAGGATTGGCACGGGCAGGGAATGCTTCAAACCGATGACCGGCTGGAGGCTTTATTTACATATTTTTTCTAAAAATACAATTCACCGGTAACGGTTTTTTCTCGGCGCCGGTTAGCCGAAGGCAACACCTCCTCCGCAATGAGTAAAACTGGGTCTTGTTGTGACTTTTGTGGCAACACACTCCTCGCTCAACATACCAGTTGGTGTTCGGCAAATGTTTGGCGTGGTATTTCACTCACACGGTGTACATCGTAGTAGTCACAGGTAGCGATGGGCACCGGAAGGGAAACGCAAGAATGCAAAAAAACCGGTCCGGCAGACATATGAGAGGAATGATTCCTTCTGAGGGTGCGGGGAGATGTACTGTAACTCCCCCCGGAAGGATAAAACAGGGGACAAGATCGATGTACAAGCAGTACAACAGTTTTGGTGTCTGTATAGTAGATGACACTTTTTTTGCGGATTACGTTCGTGCTTTCAGTTTGCTGGTGTCGTCAGTGACTGGATCTGAATATGCACTGGTCCTGGTGTACCCAGGTTCTAGAAATATTGCGACATTCGGTGGGCAAGCAGTTTCCGAGTCTGTCTCCACTCGTGGACCCGGGTGCTCTGGCCACAGCGGTCTCTCCTTTTGTGTCGATTGCGGCTATGTGGCAGGCATTCGCGCCTTCGGTGACAAATAAAAGCCCTGCTGTCGGTGGTTCACCATATTATTCGTTGTCTTCGACGCGTGGTTCCTTGCAGCCTCGGCGGTCTAACCACTGCGCTCGCCGCCTTCGGGTCGGTGGGCATCTGGTTCTGCACAGAATCCTGTAGTTTGGCCGGTACAATCCCAAGATGCCGGCCCTTTCGCGCATATTTACAACTCTTGGCCTGTCTCTCACGCCGATTGGTCTGATGTGCACGCCCTCTACTGTATGCCTCAGTTTTCGAAAAACACTGACGACCCTTAGTTGTGGACTCTTTCGGTGACACAAGAGGCTCGATCGCAAGCCTTGCGCGAAAACAAGAATCGCTGTCTGAGCTGCTAGGGTGAACACCATTCCATAAAACATTGCGCTTCGCCATTCCATTCACGAGTTCAATGTACATGTAATGAATTATTGAATCCTGACTTGGGTACGCAGTCTCAACGACGCTTCTGCTGTTTTTCGGCATTGGCAGAGGGCAGCATGAGGTATTTCCGCCGAAAAGTTCGGACGATGGCAATCACGTAGGAATCGCCGTTCCGAAAGTGGTACAGTACTGTAGTCCTCCTCGCAATCACCCGCCACAGTCTCACCACAGCAGTGGCAACAACCCGCGAAAAATTGCGGGTAACCATAGTACGACCCAACAGACGTCTGGCAACCCCCACCACACTCCATGCTCTGTTCGTCTATCAACCCCAATCACATATTTATTCAGGTCCTTCGTCTGGCATCATGGTTTCGACAAATCACAATGTTCGCCAGCCTGGTAATTTCCAGAACAGTGGCCGTTCTTGCCACGGATGACTCATCCATCGACGTGGTTCGCCTCCTTCCCTCGGATCGCCTCTAGCATCTTCGGGGGCCTCGTTTCGTTAATCACAAGACGCTTGCGTCACGCTCTGTCGCGTCTAACACTTCGGTTTAATGCAACACCAAGACTTCGGTCCTGTTGTTCCTTCAAACTCTGTTGCATCTAGCACTTCGGTCTTACGTAGCGATAACGATACTTCGGTAAATGTCATCCCTACACACTCTGCTGCCTCTAACACTCCGGTGCCATGCAATAACAACCATTCTCCGGTGTATGTTGTTTCTTTAAGTGTCCGTCAGGCCGCTATCCACCCAAATACTCCCATCCCACCTTCACCATCACCCTCGTCATTTGCAACCTCTCTGCCCCCTCGCCTCTTCGGATTGATGCTCCGTCGGAACTTAACAACTCTGGCGTGAGTACTGTCTTGAGGTGCGGGAACAGAATCGTAGGACCTTCGGGGGCATTGAGTACTGCTCGCTTGTCGGGCACCGCTCGTTCGCTCCCCCCGTGCTTTGCAGATGAGACCGGCCGAGGCCAAACGCTTTGGACGATCGATGAGGAATTGCCTGCATTGGTTACCTCGGGTGAATCTTCGGACCCGCTCGATTCGTTTAAGCTCACTTCCATTGAGGGTCCGCCCTCGACCGTTGCACCGGTAGATAAATTGACTTGGTCCGACCGGCAAGCATGAGTCAAATTCGCCTGGCTTCGAATCGCCTTGTTCCCCTGGTTCCTACCATCGAGCATCATCAGACTCCGCCACGCACGACATTTCGACCATGGGTCGTCTTTACACGCCCCATCTTCTCCGACGCACGCTCGCACGGAAGCACCTTATATCAGGCAGTTGCGACCGGCGTCGACAGTGTTGACACCACCGCTTCGGAAGGACCTGCCTGGAGCGAACAGCCGGCGGTCTCGCGTACTTTATCAAGGGAGAGTGGCCAGGAGCATCACGCCCGGCTCAGTTCATTCACTGACCCGGCCTTGGCGGCCGTTCCCAGCGAAAGCGGCCTGTTGCAGGACGCCTTACGAGGCGCTTCTTCAGGTTTAGAATTCGGACGCACCCAGCACCCTGTTGCTGGCCCAATTATTGCGAACAATCAGACTCCGGCCGATTCTTCGCCGGTCCCCGCCTTTGCCGAGATCCTTCCCACGGATGTTCATACCGTTAATCCAAACACGGGCGAAATCCTCACCACAGCTTCGGCTGCGACCCCAGCTTCGGCTGAGAGCACTCAGGGCGCACCGACCCCTGCAGCTCCGGCTGTTTTCGACCCGGCTACCGAGTACTCCTGACATGGTCTTCTTCCGGAAGCCCCCGTCTTCTTTTTCCCAATGGACACCATCGACTTTGTGGTTGAGGAGTTGTTTACTTTTGTGCTGATCAGTTTTTCGCTGTGGAAGGAGCTCGTCTGTTCGAACACCACCACAAAGCATCTTGCGAGCGTCCGACCTTGCCTTACACAAGACGTTTGGCCGTGAGGTCCGTGGTTTCGACCAACCTCGTTGGGAACGAGAACGCGAAAATGTTGTGCAACTGGCTCTCACGCAAAATGTAGTCAAACCTCCGAGCTACGAGTTTATCATCTTGTCGGATCTGGTGACAAAACCCTTGTCGAAGCCAGTCCCTCCGACGGTATGTTGACCTCCATCGAGTGCGCAGTCTGTTAAGAAACAACGTCCCCTCCCGAGCGCAGCTCTCGCTTGGTGCCTTCTAGCGATCAGGTTCCGACGTCATCTCTCCGTAGCGCGGTGTATGAAGTTAACCCATCCACGGCACCGGGAGCTTATCCCACACTCGGGGACACTGTGACACTGTGACACTATTCTGGCGTCAACCGCTCGAGGAGAACAGGCGAAGGTGACGCAGGGGAAATATGGCGGAACCAGGATTCTCTTGGTAGCTCTGCGACGCGTGGGTCGCTCGTGTATACTATACACGAAGGGGTCAGCAATAGAAGAGCATGGCAAACGAATCAATGCCACCCATGGGAAGAGGACCCGGAACCCAGTTGCCCGAACCAGCGGTGGAAGCTTGAGCCACAGTTTGAAGACCGCCGCTTTACCTGTGGCGCGACACAGCGCTAAGAGGCACTTGGAGACGGGGAGCCGAAGCTGTACCCCAAATGTCTCCTGATTCGAGAGACGAAATGTTCCACTTAAGAAACATAGCACACTGTGGAAGCATATCCGCTAAATCATTACCGGCGAGGGCTGGAGAGCCATCGCTGGTCACCAAAATCAACCTGAACGAGAGTTTGCTCTGAGTGGAGTTAGACCAAATGTTTACCTGGATAGCGACGTTGATAACTTTCATCTGTGGCAGTCGGATCGTGGGCAAATGCAGTGGCGCCATAGCTGTCATCTTGAGCGAATGTACGCTCACCAAACACACGGTCACCAGGGCGTTTTGCACGGAACTCCCCAACATGGCTACGTGCATTCTGTATCTGACCGCTCTCGTTAGGAAGCAGGGGAAGTTATGTTTTTCCCATTCTATGAAACAAACCGTTCTCGTTGTGTTGTCTAAGTTGGTCAACCCTCCTGTTTTGGTTTCGCCGGATTGGGATGCCATTTCGGACGGCTCGCGACCTTTTCGTCTTTGGCTGTGATGCTAGTTGCGACGGGTTCGGTGGGACTGTCGAACAAGAACAGCCGGATGGGCCCATCCGTCCCATCGTCTTCATCAGCCGGGCAATGTTGGACCCCGAACGTCATTGGACTCCATTTGATCTTGAGGCGGGTAGGATCGTATGGTGTATCAAACGATTTCACGGCTACATGTGGGGTACAATTTTCGCATTTTTATCTACCACAATATCTTGATCATTTTGCCGAGGTGGGGGAGAACAATGTCCATGTTCAACGTTGGCAAGTATTCCTTACCGCCTACAACTACATTCTCGGTTTTGCAAGCCCCGCACATGGCAACTTCCTCTCTCGCCTTCCGATCGACTCGGCCGAATGTGACCGATCTGGTCGCAACCGCTTGACCTTGACTGAGGATGAGGTGACCGCGCTTCTCATCTGATCTTGTGGCTTGACTCCTTCCGGCCATCGGGCCGCGGGTATTGGCTTGGGTGGGCTGGTCCTGACCTCCCCGACTTCGGTCTTGAGTGGGCTTGCCTCCTCTACAGCCGACTCCGTCGATTTCCGTCGGCACGGTCAGGGTCCCCCACCGCCAAGCCTTTCGTCTTCGTCTGGAGTCTGAAACAACGCTCCTTGGCCGCCCACGACGCTTGGCGTTTCGTCTTCTTCGAGAATGCGCACTCGGCCTCCCATCGTCTGGTCCGGCTCTCCAGAGCCCGCGTCTCCATCGATCGTCCCACCGGTAGCACCACCACGTCGGACCCTTGATCCTACCCAAGTGATTTCCACGCGGACTCGTCGCCGCACGGCGGTTGTGGCAGGCAGACCACTCCCTCTAGTTGATTGGGGCTGATCTAATGACCCGTCTTCCGTGCCTCCCACACGGATTTCCGCTTCGCCACGACCGTCTCGACGGTCTCCGATGGTGCTCTCGGCACCGTCGACGACACCAGTTTCGTCTAGTTCGGTTTCGGCTACTTGCGCTGTTGGTTCATCCCAAATTCCTCCACGCCTCTGGCGCATGGATGAGATTCTGCGTCTGCGACGCATACTGCACCTTCAGTTGCTCCTGCTCTGCAGTCTTCGCAGCCGCCGGCTCTTCGGAGTCTCCACCGAGTGTGGTTTCCACCGCTCGCCCGAATTCACCTTCGGTCCCCACTGCTGCGCTACTTTCTGGAGGATTGCAGTCGACCCCTGAAGAGCCGGACCCCTCTTGTATCGAGGCGGCTTTGCATTCTTCGGCGGACCTGTACTTCTGGGCGTCAGTCGAACGGTTCTTGCATGCTGATCGGACTGGCGAGCAACGGAACGATCCTGTGTGAGATGTAGCACTTCGTTTCATCCCTCTGGGTCGGCCTGCGGCCCTCCCTTTGGATATCATGGATCAAGACCTCATCTGTTGGAGACTCGTGGCCTGTCCAACAAAGGCCGGTTACATGTTGACGATGATGGTTTGGGCTTGCTTGTTCGCAAGCCAACATCACCCCCGTCTGCTACACGCTGCAGTCAATAAAGCGTGCGACTTTTCGTGGATCAAGATCCTGTTGGTGGAACGGCGCAACCGAAGAATGGATGATAATTATCAATCATCATTTAGACCTCCTCGCACTTCACATATTTCAGTATTGGGCACACCGGCAGGCGACACACCGAGCGGAGAAAGGCCCCACGTAGGGTTCCTTGCCTCCACCATCTCCTTCCTCCTCCGGTAATCGACCCAATTTTTTCCTCAGGAGAGGTTCGACCGTCGTCCCGTTCCCTTGTCGAACGTGAAGAGTCGAGATATGGTTTGCACTTTGGTTCTAGAAATGCATACGCATAAGAATTATTCAGTTAGCGTTACGCCTGGGAAAACTACACGAGTGATTTCTGTGTGCCTACAGCACACATATATATGCCGGACATAGCCGTCTTGGCAACGAAGACAAACTACACAGAGAGGTACAAAGAACTTGAGGCATCCGACAACACCGCCATCGAGGGGCCCAAACAATCGACACCGCGCATGTGACTAGTTCTTCTGTGAAACTCGGCCGACCAAAGAAGACTAAAATGCTGAACTTGACTACTACTAATGGCTACGACACATCCCTACGAAAACGCCTTTTAGACTGCTCTACGACATTCAACTCATTCTCAAAAACAACGACGAGGGTCGATGTCGCCGACGCCCCTAAAAAACAGCGGGCACTCGCTCAAGGCCATGGGCCAGAACATCGCGTTTTTACGTACACTTTCTACTTTTGTCCGAACTTCTTGCGCAAAAATTCAAACCAAAATACAGACCCAAAAACAAAAGGAGTAGGGGACCATGCCATGGCGACTAACAACACAAGAAGACCGAAGAGTGAAGGATACCAGATAGGGAAAAACTCTCGAGAAAACGAATTCTACAGTGCGCAAAATCCAACAGTTTTCTGCATACATACACACTATGGCGGCACGCTTCCTAGGCGGGTCTCCCTACTTCTAAGAGTGTGATCGTGTGCAGCAATACAACTACACCTCAACACGGAAGGAAATGCACAACACGGCTCACGGTATGCAAGGAATTATCTACTCGTTGGGTTTACGTTCATTGGGTGGGAGGTTCTTGAGTCGAAAATACGTCAAGGGGACTCTACAACTCAAGCGCCCAAACACAGATGAGCCACAGGCTTTGCCTAGCTGTACGCAGGCCCTTCCCGCAGAGCGGTTGCCCCTGTACGGGTTCAACGCTCCTTTTCCCCCCCAACTATCCTCGTACGTACATACGGCTGCCAGCACATACACTCGTACTCTGCTACACACCCGGAACCATCATCAGTTCGCGCCTTTCTTTGCCGCCAACGGAAGCTATTTACGTCCCCACGCCCGCTCATCAGTGGTGGTCGTGGTCGTACCGTTCTTTCAGCAGTATTTCCTGAGGCACTTCGGAGTGGCGTACTGCGACACCCCGGTTACTTCATTGTACCAGTATCTGCGGCCCTTCGTAGTGCGAAGCTGTTGCCACTGCTCAGATTCCTTCTTCGTTTTCTCGCCGGCGCCGCCGGCCTTGCCTCCGTTGTCATTATGGGGAGAAGGCTCCTGCGGCTGGGAGGAAGACGCCGGGGGTGGCGGCGGTGGGGGCTTCCGCGCGTCGCTCGTGTCGGGCTTGTCCCACGTTCTGGCTCCGGATATTTCGTTGTACCAGTAGGGCTTCCTCTCGTCTCCTTCCGTTTGGAACTCCCTCCACGCTCCGGCCAGGGCCTGTTATTCAAAGTGTCCACGGAGGAAATTCAAAACCCGTCCGAAACTTCAACACATCTGAGTCAGTTCTGAGCAGATTGAAACCTCCGTCTGTCCCGAGTGATCTCTACGGACCGTTTGTTTCCATGCTTGGTGTATTGAAATAAACGCATGCTTTCCAATATTTTCCCTCAAGAATAGGAGTCGCTTGCAGATAGTTTGGCGACGACAGGATCTGTTGGTCTGTAGACGGTTCAAGTCGACAGCGCAACGTTCAGCGGATAACTTACAAAGTCAGCAACGACCGGTGGAGTTCGTCTATGGTACGTTTGTTTCCATGCTTGGTGTATTGAAAAAAACGCATGCTTTCCAATATTTTCCCTCAAGAATAGGAGTCGCTTGCAGATAGTTTGGCGACGACAGGATCTGTTGGTCTGTAGACGGTTCAAGTCGACAGCGCAACGTTCAGCGGATAACTTACAAAGTCAGCAACGACCGGTGGAGTTCGTCTATGGTACGTTTGTTTCCATGCTTGGTGTATTGAAAAAAACGCATGCTTTCCAATATTTTCCCTCAAGAATAGGAGTCGCTTGCAGATAGTTTGGCGACGACAGGATCTGTTGGTCTGTAGACGGTTCAAGTCGACAGCGCAACGTTCAGCGGATAACTTACAAAGTCAGCAACGACCGGTGGAGTTCGTCTATGGTACGTTGTTTGACGTTCTATGTCGATGTCGTCGACGCGATCAAGACCATCGTTGTTGCTATAGGTGTGGCCTACCCAGTCAGGTTTGGCATGCATGCTGTAGAGAATATTTTTGTGCGAAACAATGGGGACCTTCGCATTCCACCACCCACTGCTGCATGTTTTCTCCTCTCTCCTGTCCGTTTCCCTCTCCCTCACCTTCACCCCCACCTTCGAAACTCACCCAAACACACACGCACCTGTTTCCACTGCTTTTCCTGGTCTAGGGCCGAAGCTGGATTGAACTGGGTGCTGGCAGGAACGCTAACGCCGGGGCCACCCACAATGGGCGACAGCCCCACCTGCATCTGCGGTGGAAAGCACCCGTACACCCTTAATCTAGTTGTCTTGTTGAACCTGTTGAGAGCGCACCGGAGGAAGAGGTTATTGCGCAGAAAAGACGCGTAATCCAGGGAAGAGATGAGGGTGGTGGCAGAGGCACCGATGGTATCAAACATTCATTGCTCTGAACCGTTCACATCTCAAAAGAAGTACTGTAGGTATTTCGGGATTTCGGAAGCAGACAGCCGTTTATCGCTGGGCGGGGCAGATGATCGCTACTAGTTACTTGCCTGCAATCACCGTGCGTACCGTAGTGGAGCTATCCGTTCGATATATTTTGGGCGGTTGCTACAAATACGTTCTCAAAGTTCCTGCCAAGCAAACGCGGTTCGGTTGTTGCTCACCAGCAGTTGACACCGTTTTCGTCGTAGCCGGGTGTCCACTCGTGAGGGTTGAAGCTCGCCATGCTCTTGTTATGCGGTTTGTCGGTTTCGGTACCGGGTGACCTGTTTTGTTCAATCGGGGGCGTCCCGACAACCAACCCAAGGCACGCTTTGAAGTTTCGGCCACATGCCACACGCCACGAGTAAATTTACCACTACTGCTGTAGAAACAGAACCTGAGATGACTACTTCATCTGCATCACATCCCTTTCGCACAAGTCGAGCAGAAGTCATCCTCGGCAGCTTTCGCCCGACCAGGTTAATCTCTCGGCACATGACGGACTGGATGAATAAGGCCTTGGAAGCTTTCTTATCGTAAATTGAATCGGGCAACAAAACGATTATGGAGCACCTGGCACGGCACTACTGTACAACGAGTACATCACAGACACCGCAACGGGGCGGGTCAATTCCCGTTCTTTCGCGCCGTTTGGAATGCTGGTGGTTTCACTGTTTTTCTTTCTTCTAGACTTACGGCACGCAACCCGTTCTTCAACAAAAAAGAACGAATACGCAACGAAGGCAGCAGTCAGTCTGCGCTTTCACCGGGTGGCACGGGTGATTGCGAAGAGGACAAGCGACGTGGTGATGCGTTTCGCCTTCGGCCCCTCTGTCCGCGGAGTGGTGCACTTTGCATCTCTGAACCCTTTGCCCCTTCGTCAACAGACAATCCAGTTGAAGACCGGACTCACTGCTGCTGCTGCTGCTGCTGCTGCTGTCTCTAGCTGGGCTGGCTGCTGCTGGGACGTCGGTCTGATCACCTCGAGAGAAGCGGCAGCTGAAGCAAAAGTAAGTGGGTGGTGCTGTGAAGACCAGTTCGCGCCTGCGTGTGGGTGTCAGGGGAAGTGTGAGTGGGCGGGTTGCGTCACGGGGTTGCCGTGCGGTGCGGGGAGACAGGATCGTTCTCACGTTCGGGCGTTCGCACGTTTTGGGGACTGGATATTTTCTTGGTGGCATCGTCTAGAACCCCGAGAACGGTCTGGGTAGCAATACCCCGAAATTTCTCGGAAGGTTCTTAGGGCCGGTGTTTGGGTTCCTTAGTTCTCGGAACGTTCTGTGGCCAGGTTCCTCGGCCCCACTCCTGCCTGTTGGCACCATCGCTGCATCGCTGCCACGGTACACTTGCTATGCACATCAACAGCAGTTGGAGTTACAAATTAAAAACACGTATCGCGACAAGCACTCCTGGGGTACAGCACTCCCCGGCTCTCTTCCGTGATTCCTCTCAGCACACCCGCCATCCCTCTTTGATCAGTCTATCGGGGCACAAGGCAAGAAGCAGCACCCGCACCAGGTAAGAGATGAAACACCAGTCTAGCCGGGGTGTGACGTGAAACGGGCAGCCACTACTAGTCTAGACTACACTGCCTCGTCGCGAATTTGCGTACTGTAGACTGTTCGCGTCCTCGCATGGTGCTGCTTCCGCATCTCCGATGGCATTTAGGAGACTTTGTAGACTACTGTAGACTACGGCGGCAGTAGTCTACTGTGGAGCACAGCAACCAACCGTGGACAGCCATGTGCAACGTTCCCGGTGGTGGTGAACGCCGTGACGCTGAGATTGAGCACCTTCGAGTTGCATACGCATGTCCGCAGACCGTTACCGTCGGTTTAGAGAAAGACGGGAAGGTGCATCCGTTTGTGTGTTGTTCAAGCGTGGTGACAAAAGAGGCATCGACGAGAACACACACACACGTGGCATTCGCCAGAACAGCACAGCAATAGTCTGCACAGCAGTATATTGTAGAATCGATCCCTTTGAACCAATACCGCGAATCAAAAGATTTTTCGGGTTTGAACAAGCTGGTTTGAACGTGCAATGTTCAAACAGCTACAGAGTCTACACACACGAAAGGTATTCAGATCCCAATGCGAGGATTCAGATGTGTGCACTCTGTAAGAGTGTCAGTAAGAGTTTCAGGCACCAGCAAACATTGGACTCGTAGTCATGGCCCGGGTTACGTGTTTGTGTCCGACCGCGTTACTGTTGCTGTTTAGGCCTTCGCTGGTAGACAATGGATGCTTCACTAACACATCTGTATGGATTGCTGCTGATGGATATTATTTTAGACCACCACGCCAGTCAACAGAACGGTTCACCGCCAATTTTCAGTCCAGGCATACCTCCGCCGACGAATGAATAAAATGTTACAGCTCTGGGCTGCACGTCGCATCAGCAGCAGCAGAGTGACTCGAAAGGAGCATGCTCTCGTCAAAGAACGCCCTGCTACCGTGCAGCAACATATGCGTCTATACCGAAATGCCCAAAGCAGCAGATAGATAGACCCTTGTTGCAAACAGCAGTGTCCATGTGTTCATATCTATAATGCTGTAGTAGGCGGATACCATGGTTGCTTCTTGTCTTCATCCATAAATAAATCTATCTCGGTAACCGCACGCGGAAGTCTAATGTGAAGCTACGCTTTCAGGCGCAGCCTTATGTTTGACTCAGGTCACTCACGCGGAGAACCCGACGACAATTGCGCAAGAATGTCCGTGCTCCCACCCTTAGCTGCAGGTCAACACCAGCTCGGATGCCGAGATGATCTCGTGAAAAAAAGCAGTCCGAAATAACCATGCATCACCCCCCTTCTCGCGTCCCATTCTTGCCCCTTACGCTACCCTTCCCCTGCTATATATGTATATTTTTTTTTTTCTCCCATCATTGGACTCTGTCGTGTGCCCCTCTGGCCCCTATCCTCCACTACTATCAGCTAAACGACCCAACCGGGGTCACATAGGAGGGGGGGGTTGGACCCCCTCCTGCGGTTCCTGCCTGAAATAGTTTTATCGCGAGGACGGAACAGCAATTCCTTCCCTCGCGACTTATGAAGTCGATCAAGTTTACGAACAACGTAACAACTTTGCAGCGCGTCGCCTTCAACGGAGACCAGGATTTGGTTAGCGAGAAAAAAATCACTCTGTCGGGACTCGTATCCATGACCTGGCCCTTAGCAGGCTGTGAGACTACCCACTAGACCACCGGGGCGACCGATGGTGTCAATATATCCTCGCATGTATCCTATTTTTCCCCTTATGTATCACGTGTGTGTGTGGCGTGCGCCATTTGTCTTGTTATGGCAGAAAGTTACGGTGAGGATGGCGGCATTCAACCCAACATGGACTCCTGGGTACGACCAATCCGGTCGTTTTTGTTGGTGAGCGAAAACGTTGAGCCGGCCTGAGTCAGCGAGGTATCTGGCTTTCCCGGGGGGGTTGGTCTTATTCGATTAGGTTACACCATTAGACCAGTCAGCGCTGACTACTCTAATGGCATCACGTTATCGTGACTTTTTTACCACCAAGCAATTAGACTAGTCCCAAGCACCATGAAGTTCTTCTCAGGCAGCGTCTGGCGAGGGGTTCGTCCCCGGAGATCTCTACTCACTCACCAACCCAAAATCTGATCCTGCCGGGTGCAAATGAGCTCTGAGCACGCTGACTACTCTAATGGTGTGACTTTATCGAATAGGTTTGACTGTTGGTTCCTGTACGTGCTGAAAACTTGCTTCTTGGAGGAACGATGCCGTCCCTGGAAGAAAAATATTCAACTTTTCGGGTGGAGACTTGGGAACGTTATTACTCATATTCTAGAATCGGCATTCCGCGACGAACGACTGGATGAGCTGAAACTCCTTCTCACTAAGTCTTAGGTCCAGCACACCGTCGCCAACCGTCGCATTTTGGATGCAGAAGCGGGATGGGCTTTCTTGCAGAGCGTCCAAGACCCGCCCCTAGCGTGTATTCAGCAAGAGCTTGTTATTTAGCCCGCCTCTCGCCTACACCATCTTCGCAGGTACAACAAGGCCACCGGCAGAGTGCACCACCCGTCTCCCCTTGATTCTGTCGATCGGTGTCAAGAGCAGCAGCAGCCACAGTGGAGGCGGCAGGGGCAAGGGCTGTCGATAGCACCGGATGAAGGCGCCGGTCCCCTTTGCGACGTCCCACGCCCGAACGTGCCGACGGGGTCGTACTTCAGCCTGCCTGCCGCTGAGGTGACCGAACTTGAAGAAGCGGGCGCCTTCACGCAGCGAGTAAGTGCGGGGTGTGGTGCATCGTCCATGCAAATCGAACCGCAGGTAGATGCAGCCACCCTGCTTTGCATACCATCAACGTAATCGGTAGCGTTGCTGATTGGGTGAGGCTGCTCGTTGCTGAGCCCTTGAAGGTGGTCCACGAGCTGAAGAGATATTCACGAGGCAGAAGTATTTGTGGAAAACGACATGCATGCGTGGAGTGGCCTTTAGTACGTTCTCCGAGGTACCTTGTGGCCTTCTGTGGATGACGTTTCGGAGGAGAGTTCACGTCAGGATAACTCTTCACAATATTGGTTGCTGAATGGGAGACCAAGCGGAAGGTATTGCTTGAATAATTTCGTCTGAAGACCTCAACACTAAACAACCCCTCAAATTCGCCTTCGCGCTACCCACGGCCTCTTTTGGCTTTGCCACTGTTTTGATCGCAGAAGAAGCGAGACTTCGCGTGGGACCGAGGTACCCGGGACGAAACCTCCGCTCAGCCCCCAACCTGCCGGATGTACAAGCCCTTTGCGGAACACAAAAAGCCTGTCGCGCTGGAGTCAACGAAGCCGCGTCGCCCACACCCGGCATACAAACCCAGCCAGCGGGCTTGCTCCAAGCCCGTTTCGGAAACGCCGGTGCCCCGTGGCCGGCCAGGGTTTGACATGTCGATGCCCCCACCGCTGCCGAGGTCTGCTCGCCGCAGGCCCCCCTTGTCGCAGAGAGGGGGCAGAAGGATGCCGGCGCCACCGGCGTTCCCGGAAATGCGCCACCGTTACCGGGTGGGGAACGCTCGAGTGAAATCGCCGCATAGACAGGCGGTCGACAATTTGGGGAGAGTTTAACATGTCTATCTAGCACGCGCACGTACGGGCAACGGCGTGTTGACATTTTCCGGACATACATGCTGCGGCGTGTTGATGGCTGGGTAAGGTCGTTGAATATTTTCGGGTGGATTGATTGTCTGCAACACCGACGAAATCAGTCGCCCATGCGAGGGAACCGCTCGCCGTACAGTTACCAGGGCGACGTGTTCGTCCCCTGGCACGTTTATCGTGATTACCACTATTGTTGTGTAGGGTGACCGACAGCCCTCAGTTCGTATATATTACGGTAGATACGGTGCACAAAGGAGTTGGATGGCTCGAGGAGAGGTGTCTCTACTGTACGAAAAGGGTGACAACACTGGCTCCACCAGAGTTGCTCAAGGGGTTGAACCGGACGGGGTGTGGAGAGTGAATGTCACAAGCAAAACAACGAGACGTAGATATAAATAATTGTGTAGTGTGCGTTGGGATGGGAGCTCCGCGTTACGCGTGTGCCTCCTACATGACCCGGATGCTGGACTCCACGGAACCCCCCTTGCTGGCTGCTGCTGCTTTTAGCCTCAAGCTCCTTCCGAGGGCTTGTCTTCTCCACAGTGGCACCAGTCGTCGCCGGGTGTCAACGCACGCGTGATGTGTTCGTTGACGTACTCGCGCGGTGTTCGTTGTAAGCTGCCGAATGGATGCGCGTTTGTGTGTTGTAAGTATGGTTTGCTCATGTGTATTACGGTGCAGAATAGACGTTAAACTTGCACTAGAAAATATGAAAGGCTGCCGGTGAGGTTCAGGTTTGAATAACCAATAGGGTTTCAAGCTCAACTACCGAATGAGCTTCATGAGTAAACAACGCCGCCGACGAGAATCAACGCGGTTTTCCTTCCATCTGGGAGTGTTGCCATTCGAGCACCGTACCGCCAGCCATCACAGGACGACCACAAATAGATATGTTGGACTCGCAGGTGGAAGTAGAGTCTCCACCGGCGGAAAATGGGCAGCTGCATCGAGCTGCTCGGAACCTCGCGGGCTACATACGATACTTGGCAATCACGCGCCCACGACAACGAAGCAAGAGCCACACGTCGCTCCGTTCCGCCGCGGCCATGGTTCCAGCAGTCGAATCGTTGGTCGTCAGTGGCATAGACGCCCTTACAAGCTGAAGTCCGGAGCTTTGGGGGGAGTGAATCAACCACACCACTCGGGGCGAAAACCCTCACACGAGAAAAAAATAAACACTGTAATTCCACATCTCGTATTCACCAAGGACCCGCCCCATTCTCGCGGGCTACGTACATCAACATGTCAACGTGTAGAACATGTCTGGAGCAAAATATTGAAGGCGCCACCAACGCTAAGCCTAACTCTCACCCTTTTGAAATGTCGACAACACGGGAATGTGCGCTGTCTGTCATGACATGGATGGATGGCGCATGATTCGACAAAAAAACGAGTGACAGCCATTGTGCATGTACGTACCGATCCGATGTTGTCCACAACGGGGTGTGGGCAATGAACGAATCATCCTAATTATTCAAGTACCACGACCACGACGTTTCAAAAAAGAAGGTGAACACAACAACATCGAGGGGTGCAGAACAATGAGTACCATGTGTGCCCCATCTTTTTGTCACGGAGGTGACGTGAAAACAAATCGCCCAGCAACAGAACGGTGCACGATAGCTGGAGTAAATCACCCGTGCCATATCCGCAGCCAAAAAGCCCAACCCACCATATCCCTGACATTTTCACACGAGAACCTCCGGCACGCCTTCTTGCTGTCTCCACAGCAAGCGTCACAGTTCGCACCAAAGGCTACCAAATCGTCCCCCTAACCTTGACGGATAAACCAATAAATAATCCTAGTGGGACAAAGACGCTCTTTCCCACAACGACGAAGCAAGGAAAAATGGCAACATTAGCAGACCGGCCCTGAACAGGAACCACAAACTCTGCACTGCGGCAGTAAATCAAAGGCGAGTCTCGTCAAATGTAGGCACGGGGCCGTCCCCCCCATCTCCGAGCCCAAAGTTCGAGCATTCTGAGGGGGCAGTGGCCTCCGCTGCTAACCAGCAGCCAATCGTGTGCCGCGTAGTGGAGAAAAAATACACGATATGATGATGACGAACGTAGCTGCGGGTGTGGTGAGCGGGAAAGCAGACGGCCGGCTTCTGCAACCGGCACGTGTCCGTATTTCACCACTCCTGGCTTGCCGCCGCATCCCCCTCCGCCCCATTTTGCGGGGCCCGCTCCGCCATGACCAGGAAGTTCTCCTTGTCTACACGAACCCCCTTCTCGACGCTATCGAACAGCCACGGAAGGCGGACCTATGTACGGCGGAGAGTGAACGACAACAGTCACACGCAGTTGCTCGGAGGCAACCAATCGGTTGAGCCATTCATCCCCCTTCCTATGCTAGGCTAGGGACGTTCAGTCGAGGGGAACAAAATACCGTGGATACAGTAGTGGTTTGGTTCAGTCACTTCATTGCCCCTCCTATGCTAGACTAGGCACGTTCAGCCGAGGGAACAAAATAACATGGATATAGTAGTGGTATGATTCAATCAACCCGCTTCCGTGGGGCGGCGGCCGTAAGATATTTCGCAACCGTCTGGGGAACCACATCGATGGCCCGATCTTTGGAAGCACGCAAAGCACCAGACAGGGGAGGTTGGCGAGTTACAATCACCACCAGATTGCGGAAACTTTGTCGAGAATATGCAGTCACGCCAAATATGCGAGAGCATCAAGTAAGCGAGAGAATAATCCACACAAGCAGGGCAAAAAGAAATGTGGAAAGCGGCTGAAGAGAAGAAGGCTTCAGGCTTGAAAACACCTTCGGCGTCGACGGCCGTCCTCAGCGTAAACCACCCACGCATTCAGAACACGCCAAGCACCAAAGAATCCCATGCTTTGCGAGAGGCTCGTTTCATACACTCTTTGTGGGGGTATCCTGGCCTCGACTACCAGAACAGTCGGTTGCATTGGAGGGCTCACAATAGAGCGCCTGTCTTTCTGCTCAATCTGTAGTTTCCTTTTTTTCCTGGCTTGAGTCTCGTAGCTCCCAGGTTCTCCGACGGCGGAAACAATAGCACAACCAAAAACAACGTGGGGAAAATACACGAAAACAACAGCGGGGAGTGTGACAAGCGGACAAAAACTCTTTCACTTCAAGTATTTTGTCTCACCACTCCCAACTTCTCCGCCAGCACCTTGAGCGCGCTCTCCTCCTCCTCCCCCCACCCGCCGGGACCGGCCGCGGCGCGGCCCTTCCCCTTCCCTAGGACGCCGCGCCTGCCTCCCGCCGCCCCCCTTGATGCGTTGCGGGAAGATGCCGTGCTTGCGCCTAGCCCGCGACGACTGGTGCCGATGCTGTTGCCGCCAGGCCCAGCGCTGATCTTGGCGACCCCACGACTGCCTCCGCCGCCTCCGCCTCCGCCGCTAGCCCCCGGTTTCTTCTTCTGTTGTTCCACCCACGCCTATGCAGAACAGAGTGTTCGTGACTTCGTTTCGTGTGTTGGGAGGAGTACAGGAGACGCCACCACCGACTCGGAATCACCTCTACTGGTTCCTTGGGTTGTTTCTTGTTTACATTCCTCTGCGGGATGGTGCAACCCATCACTTGGTTCCAGATAAACCATGGGCGGCAAAGCATAACACCCCACAAGCAGCTACCAGCCTATCCACCTTCCACACATACATACGAGGCAACATTCGTTCGTTGAAGGAAGATTTAAGTTGACCCCACGAGCTTGTTAAAGTAGGACCGCGCTTTCCGACTTCAGCTCCATTTTTTGCGTCTCACCTCCAGAGCGATCTCGGTCTCCGCCAAGAGCAGCGTGGCGTCGTGGATACAGTGAGTGATCTGATTGGTCAACGCAAAGCAAACACCGAACGAGCTATCTGGTTGGTCGGGAATACTGTGCGTGGTCTTTTCTCACGCACAAAATATACAACAATGAGAAATAACCCGCCTTTTTCGGGGAATGTTAACCACCACAAAGCCAAGACTGCCGAACAATCGACATCTAACGACCCATCACTAGCAACAAGCGTTCCCGAAACATCAAGGCCATCAGAGGTCATTGGTCTCCTTCAAAAACATTGTACACGCCCAAAATAGCACAAAATTAGACCGTCGTGAAAAACCGCACATGCATACGTACGTTTTCACACAATCACATCCGCGTTGGAACAAAGCCATATATTGTGGCTTGTCCCACTGGTTTGACCGAACGCGTATTCAAAATTTTTCGATATAAAAAAAAACCACGACACAAATACCCACACACGACCCACACACCCTGTAGTAACGAGCTAAAGAAAAAGTTGAAGTTGATTGTACATCGAAAACGATATAGAAACATTGAAATGGCTTCGTTGGCCAGAGAAAACGTCGTGTCAATAGGGTCGGAATTCTTGGAATGGGAACAGAGCCCACCCGTTTTTTTCTTTCCGGGGAAACCCAGAAAGGGCTTTGGATTTCGACCAGCCGCAGCTCTGTATTTTGATTTCTGATCACGCCTTTTCGAATCTCGTTGTCACGTCAAACGAAACCGACACCCCCTACAGTAACCTACACGCACACACGCAGATCCGTCGTATTCGCACCAGGCCGCCCGTGGCCACAGCCAGGTTTTCCACCACAGAAGGAGGCGGGTCTACGATTCCCCCGAGCATCACCCTCTCTCCTTGGAGCAGGTTCGACGAGATGGACCTGCTCTCCTTCGTCGCCCCCGCCGCGGTGGCGGACACCCCCTCCTCAGGACCCTCTACGGAACCCCCTTCAAGGGCGAGGCCCCGGTATCTGCGCGACAGAGATGGGAGAAGGGGGTACTTGTATAGTATTGCTTGCGTTGCCTCTGATTCGATCCGTGGTCGTCGCTTCTGTCTGAATGAAACTGTATACAAATCCTTGCTGTGAGACAGGCACTGAAGCATTACGCATGCCCTCGTCCGAATCTAGGAAGCCGGTGATGCAAAGGGTAGGTGTTTGTGTGTGGGTCGTTAATGGCGGCGACCTTGGGGGTTGGATCACGGATCGCGGAAGCCGAAAGATGGAGCACGTGGGTGGTGGGTCGACATGCTGACTGATGCAGAATATCCCGAGGTAACCGCACTAGGGGGCACGCGGATAGCGATGAAGCAGGTACCCCGGGGGTTCCGTGACACGATTCAATGGACGACTAGGAGTAGCAGTAGGAACATCCCACTTTGTTGCACCCTTGCATACTGTACGGCACACGACTGTCGTACTGTGTACATTCTCAGGCAACCGTAGACAACCTTCCCGTACCGTAGACAACGTGTCCCCCAATACACAACGCACTACCTCCTCCTCACGCTACTAAGATAACGTCGCCCCATACACAATGAACTAGTTTCTACCCATGCTCGTGTACGTGGTACTCCAAATACAAAGTGGACATCACAAATACTTGGTGGGCGTGCGTTCTTTCTCCTTTGCACCTGTCGGGTCGAAACGCCTCCGAGTCCACGAAGAAACCCTTTTCCAGCGACTCGTACAGCCAGGCCACGGTAACCACCACCGGGGGGCGGCCATTCGGCGACAGCGGCGCACAGAGCGCGAACAGCACCTGGACTCCCCCATCAATATCGAAGAGACGGCGGCCGCAGCAACAACGGCAGCAGCATTGAAAGCAGCGATGAAGCGCCAACATCGGCGGCAGCACGGCTACCACCGCCACCATACCAAACGGAGCGATGAAACGACGAGAGGAACAGGAGCGTGGAGCAACGCGGAGTTGTACATCGTAGAATAGGATGGCTACCGAACTATCTTGTAGAGACTGTTACCCGCACGCTGTAGGCTGCTCGGGGAATCGCAGAAACACAGGTATTGCTAGTGCTCTGCTGCCGCCATGAACTCACCTACCAAATAAACCATAACCCTCATCCATGGATGCGTGTGGATATGTTGTGTTATAGTACGAAAAAAATAAAAAATAAAAAAGGTCCACCGAACACACGCCGGCGGGGTGAACATACCTTGAGCGTTCTGCGCGACACGTCCGGGATGACGAGGTGAGTGTAGGCCTCCGCGTCAGACGTGCAAACCCCGGAGCCGTGAGGCCGGTGGGTCCTGGAAAGGGACCGAACCACGCTGGCTGCCGCCTGAAAAGCGGTGACCGCGCCACCACGAAACGGCGACATGAAAAAAAAGAGAGTGAGGCCACTTACGAAGCTGTCTTTTTGTTGGCTGTCCCTCGCTGCGAAAGGGACCAATCCTCAAAAAGGATACGCATGCACAATCAAGGGCAAAAAGATATGAAGAAGGGATAACCCTCGTGTTCGTATCGTTTTGGCTCCTTAAGTCATCGACAACAAAAAAAGAGCGTGAGAGAGCAAAACGAAACACAGGTAGCATGATACTCGCGACATACTTCCATATATCTTCCCTCTCCCCGTCTAGTGGGTCAGAATCCATCTGCGGGTCCCGCTGCGTGAAAAGTGTTGCTCCTGACAACCTACAGATAACTCGGACGAGACGTGGAACCAGGGGTTAGGTAGCAAACGGACAGCGGGAGCAACCAATAGAAAAACATTTGTGGCACGCAGTTCGCTGATTGGTCAGCACCCCCTGCGGCGGAATTTCAAAAACGGCAAAAAAATAGGGCACGGTCGAAGATCCTTGGACGACGGGTGACGTCATCCAAGGCGATTTCGCGGACAGCACCCTGGAAGATCTTGGCAAAATCGCGTCCTCGGATGATGACCTCATCCTGGCTGATTACAGGAGAACGGGGATACAATAAAGAGAGATGGATCCTCCGACCGTCCGATAGATCTCCACGTTCAATCTTGCTTTGGGGTGGGATAGCAAAGAATCTTTCCGGTCTTCCTACAATACGAGCCTGTCTTGCACACCCTGACGGACAATTCTGCGTAAGGTTGAGTATCATCCGCTGCTGCCGTTTCTCTCGTGAAGACAACATGAACACACTGCCGATCAATTCAAGAAAAACGTGCATCTCCTTTGTGTCTGCAATGCCCCCCCACACACACCTGTCGATCCCCAGGCTGCATGCCGGAAAACGCAACTCGGACCACCCCCTGCAGCTTGTCGTTCCTCTCCCCTTGCCCCGCGCCTCCTGCGGTTGCACCCCCAGCTCCACCGCCGTCGGTCCTCTTCCTCTTCGCCCCTCCTCCTCCTGCCGCTCTCGCCTTCCCCTTCGCCGCCCCCCCCTCCGCAGCGGTACCACCTCTACCGTCGCTACCGGCGGCGTTCGCAACCGCGCGTTTGGCGTTTCGCACCCTTCCCGTGCCCTTCTTGTTCTCAGCTGACGTCCCCCCCGGACCGGGGCTGACGACCTCGGCAGGCCGGGACCCCGCTCCCTTGGGGGCCCTTCTACCTTTGAGGGGCCCCCTCCCGCCCTCGGCATCGGAGCTTGCACCGCCGCCGCAGCTGCGCTTGAGGCGTTTTTCTGCCTTGGGCGCGGCCACTACCGGCGCCGGCGGCTTGTCGCTGGCCCTGCCCTTGCCACGGCGGCGGCTGCTGTTGCCTTCGCCGTTGCTGATCGCGGAATTTCCAGCGGCAGCGTAGGACTTAGAGCCATTCGCGGGGGCGACTCGGTCGTTGTTGTCGCCTTCACCTTCATGGACGGGGTCGGGGTCGTTGTCGCATAAGGCCATTTCGTCGGCGTCGTCGTCGCCAAACGCAACAAATCCGTCGTCGTCATCGTCGACAGCGCCGACATCGTCGTCGTCAGACTCAACAACGTCATCGGTGGTGGCGGCGGCAGCAGCAGCACTCTTTCCCTCAGGGGCAACAAGAGCAGCAGCAGCGGCAGCACCAGCACCAGCAGCGGCAGCATCAGCAGCATCAGCAGCAGTAGTAGTAGTGGCAGGGACGGGGGTCGCGGCACCTCCGACCGCGGCGTCCTTGTCTCCCGCTTCTTCAGCGGAAGAGGTAGACTGCTTGCGCTTCTTTGTGGTGGCGCCGCGGGTCTTCGAGGTGCTTCTTCGCCCACCTCCCTTGCCGCGCCGGCCGTGCTTCCTGCCGGTCTCCTCGCCACCGTTCTCGTCCCTCGACAAGCCCCGCTTCGTGCCAACGAGGCCGGCCTTGGACTTGTCACCGCTGCTCGCTTCCTCGGACACCACCTCCCCGGCCTCGTATGCCACATCGGTCGAGCTCCCCTTCCCGTCGGTGACCTTACGCTGCTGCTGCCGTTGCTGCCGCCGCGCCCCCCCGCGTGCGGAAGAAGAAGAGCCGACCATCAATATCATCGCCGCCGCCGTCGTACCGTGGTTTTCTACCAAGTCGACGTTCTCCCGCGAGACCCCCGGCTGTCCGACAGTCCTATCTTCGCCGACCAACGCGGACATGGCAACCACGGCCTCCGTGATGTCATCCAGAGACTGCGAGGACACCGCTGGGCCAGCCTTCCCCGCGCTCACAGCAGCAGCCACTCTCGCCGCAGCATTCGAAGAAGTCCCTCCCCCCGCAAGGGCACTGGCAGCGGCAGCTCCACGAGTGCTAGCCCGCCGCTTGCTTCGTCCTCGCCCTCCCGACACCGCCGATGATGCGGCGGCAACGGATGCGGCAACCCCGCCGCGAGTGCTGGCTCTCCGCTTGCTCCCTCCTCGCCCTGTTGGGGCCGCGTCCTCCACAGAAACGGGATCCGCCGCCGCAGCCGACGCCTTCTCCTCCGCCGCCGATCGTGATGCGACTGGCGCGGCCGAGGCGTCTTCCCGGATGGCGTCTCCCTCGTCCCCTTGCCCTGCCCGGTCGACGCCGGCAGCGCCCACCGCCTTCCCGGACCCACCACCGCCCTGCTCCTCTTGCCCCTCCCCCGGCAGCGGGGAAGAAGAACGAGCGACCCCTTCATACTTCTTCCCTCTCTGCTCCCGACGCCTCACTCCCACCCCCCCGTTCCGGAGCCTGGCGGAGCCCCTCCTCTCGCCGACGCCGCTCCGGCCAGTTCCCTCATTTCCGAGGGGACCCATCTCAACCGCCGCAGTCCCGACCCTGACATCGGCAACCGAAGCAGAACGTTCGCCCGCCTTCGAGCCTTGGGCGGCGTCAACGACAGCCGCCGCGGCCGTAGACGCCGCGCCACCTGCGTACGCGTCCTCTTCTTCCTCCTCCTCCTCCGCAGCACGCTCCAGCAGGGTTTGTCCATCGGGGGGAGCTTCCGTCCCAGGGTCATCAGCCGGGGACCCGCCTTCTTTGGGGGGGCTTCCGTCGTGACAACTCCTGGAAAAAGGGGAGTCGGGTGGACAGAAAAAGCGGCATAACCAAGTAGTTGTGGACGGAATGATTGCTGAGGTATTGGAGGTAGGTAGGCGTGCCATGGTGGATTCAAGGTTTATATTAGAACGGGTTGTGGGTACCGCGGAGGCTAGATGACGCTCGCGGGGGTTTCACTTCATGATACTGTAATAGCGCAACGTTCTCTCCGAAGGACGCAGAACATGGTGAAGCAAAAAAAAAGCGAACGGGCATCGCATACAAGCAGGTACCCATCACCGTTCTAGGTCTGCGGCTAAACGAGCGCGTTGCCGACAGCAGTCAGAGGCATTCCACAGGACACAACTAATCCACAAAAAGAAAACTACGTAAAACATGAGTACCGTGAACCATGACCAGACGATTGGGATAGGTCGAGAGACTGTCGCGCGCCGGGGTGGCCGCACGGAAAACTCGTGAATACCACATTCTTCAGAGAGGACGCCTACTCCCTGAACACTAAAAAAATCACGTACACATGCGCCCAAAAAAGAAAAAAAATCGAAAAAATCACCTCTGCACAGTTTCCGCGTCCGACTCTTCTGGAGTGTCCGCGTCCTTCCCCCGGGGGCGTACCCCCACCTGCGCCGCAACCTCCACCCCACCCGTCTCCCCTTCTCTAGCCTCCTCATCCCCGTCCCGCTCGCCGCCGGCTGCGAGATCATGGCCACCGCCATCGCCACCGCGTGCGGCATCTCGCAGCCCGGCCCCGTCCACCACAGCGCCAGCCACACCCGGACCCGTTCCCGCCGCAACCGTCTCCGCTCCCGCCCCCCCCACGGCGGCATCGGGCGGAGGGCGGCCGAGGAGCGATATTGAAGGGGAAGGCACGGCCTCGAAAAGACGAATCGCTGGCGCGGCACTCCCCTCCTCCTCGTCGCACGGTCGGGGTAAGGACCCTACACCCGCTCGTTGCCCTCCACCTGGGGTAGTGTTGGCGGTGGCAGAAGCAGCAGCCGCTCGGCCGCCCTTCACCCCGGCGTCGCTCCCCCCCCTCCTGCCGCCGACAACCTTCTCTCCCGTCGCCAAGCTCCCGCCGCCGCAGTCGCCCCCCGCATCGCTGCCGCTAGCCTCACCACAGGAGGACGATGCTACGCCGCGCACCCGGTCGACAACGCCGCTACCGGGCGCCGCTCCCGCCGCCGCCCGTCGAAAGAGACTGGTATCCGGGGATGCCAGTTCCGCTAGCGACGCAGCAGCGGGGGGATGGGGGGGCGCATCGCCGCCGGGGGGCGTTGCGCCGCCAATGCCACCGCTCCCCTGCAGAAGCCCTTGTTGATGCTTGCCGTGACTGTCACCGCTTGCTGGTGACGGCTGCACGCCACGATCGATGCCGGCGCTGTCGGTACCCACTTTTGGGCACGATTTTCGGTTGGAAACAGGCGCGGCCAGCGGCGGCGGCCCTCTGGTGCTCTTCGCCGATGAGGAAGCCGTGCTACGCCCCATCTCGTACCTTTGATTGACCGAGGGGGGAAGGGCACATAGCTTCAGTCATGTGTTTGCGAGACAATGGGGGTCGGGAGCACGTGAGGTATTTCAGCAAACGGAGAGCAAGAGTGCCATTTCTCTGTCGAAATCGACCCGACGTGCAACAAGGAAGCTGTCAGCGACAGGCACAGCTACAATCTTGCGGACCCCTGATCTCCCGTGAGTTTTATTTTTCAAAACGAACGGGAAAGAAAGGCAACCAAGCAAGACGCACGAGACGGTCTCCGTGTAAAGGGTAGCCGATCCGGCACATCAACCCAGCCAGCACAACCCCAGAAATCACACAACCTCCCAAGGCGGTGCCAACGGCGTGAAAATCGCAGCAGTGCTAAATTCCACCAAACCGGTGAACAACACACCGGAAAGCTTCCTTGCAGGGACAAACCCCACCCCTCGACTCTCGTGTGGAGGGTGTAGCGCTTCCTTCTGTCGCACCGTAGGTTGCATGACGTAAGATAACACACCCTCCGGACCGATTTCAGAGCTCGGGAACTCCACGACGACGAGCGCGATATTTTTCGGAAAGCTCTCGACAAGATTGCGCCAATGACGTCGGTTTCGGCGCCGTCGCGGCGTTTGCCGCAGAGTGTTCTCGAGCTTTGAAAATCGGCCCAGGGGGTATGGTATAATTCGTCATGCTACATGCAGTACGCGTGTTTTCTGCGCTGCCCATGTATACGCAGAGAGGAAGCAACAACTTTCTCACCCTTCCCACGTGCCGTTGGGGCTGCTAACGTCCCCCGCCGCTGCCGCCGCCGATGGCAATCCCCTCTCGCCCCCCGCCCCCCGTCCGCCCGAATTCGCGGCGCCCCCGGCGCCTTCAGCAGGCGGGATGCCCGCTCCACCACGAGGAGAGGGCGACGACATCTCCCGCTCGGAACGTGCGGCGGGATCGGTGCCGTTTCGGGTCCCGCGAGTCCTGGGAGGTCTCCGGGGAGCTCTCGGGGCTGCGCTTCGACACATGGCGCACTTGCGGGCGGCAAGCTGCCACAAGGGGAGACGGATACACACATGAACGGGTCGCTATTAAGTCTAACCCGTGTCAGTCGACAACAAGGAGCTCGAAAGTTCCCGGGTGTATCAGCCCGGGTCACGCAGGATGAAGGTCACCTAGGAGCTATCCTATCTTACTATCAAGTCATGTTAGTAGAATATTCAGACTGGTTTTTAGTTTTCGTCCCACAAACATTGCGCGTCAATCTACACCTTTCGCTACGATACAGTACACCCTTATCGCACCAGCCGGGATCACGCCGGAGGAATGCAAAGTAAAGGTGCAAACACCGAACTTCCTTGATCATGCTTTGTTCAGTGCGAACGCGCAAAAAAAACTGCGGATGATAGGATGCGATCGCTGTGAGTACACCCCAAGAAACAAACCAACAAAAACGCTGGCTTCAGCAAAAGAGGAACCAGTCAAAAACCTCGCTGGCCACAACACCTTGCGCAACTGACTGTACGTACGTACATCGTTCAAGAAGGTGCACTTCCCGCAGCTCCAACCGTCCTGCGCCTCGCCCTCCGCTCCCCCTTCTACTGGCTCTTTCGGGTGGTCCCCTGCCCCCTTGCCTGCCCTGCTTCTCTTGCCGTCGTCACCACTACCGCCGCCGCCGCCGCCGCCGCCGCCGCTGCCACCGCCGCCTCCAGCGGCCGGCCCAGTCCTGGGCCTAGCCTTGGAGACCCTCGTGGTGCCCGCGCTCAGGTCCGCTGCGTATCCGGAAGCCGGCGTCGTGGCCCCTCTTCCTCCCGCTGCTCCGCCGCTGCCGCGCACCACGCCCTCGGGCTGCGACGATGCCAGTCACCACCACCATCATCATCACCGCACAACAACGGCGATCAGAAACATTCAACATTGCCAGCGGTGACGGGTGGGGAAGCAAGGTTGCGGGGGGATGCTTTCAACCTAGGATGGCCAACACGGTGAATACGCCGACTAGGAACCTATTGGCTCAAGGTTGGAGGATTGGGCGAGAAAGACGCTCGGATGCGGCTCAATCGGTAACGAAAAGGTGTTGCATAAGGATAGAGGGGAGTTTTGAACGCGGGTACGTTGTCCGGAACCTCAACCATGGTCACTCAAACGACCACAGGGAGGAAGGTCGTCGTCTGACTTGGGGGTGACTTTCACCGTGATGAGCAAGGAGGAGAGGAATTGCGATTTCGCTGCTACGGTGATGAATGCGACTGAAAGCCCCGCCCCCACCATTCCTTCCAAAACTTCAGGAACCGTAAAAGGCTTGATTTCAACTAAAAAAACTTGGTATTGATGATAAGATCCAATATCACATACAACTCCCAGTATCGACCTCCATGTCCCACCGACTCGACATTGCTCACCTCTCCCATTGGATTCTTCGCTGAGCGCCCTCGCCTCCACATCCCGCTCAAAGGGGTCGTGATGCCTCCGTTGCCGCTCCCCCCGACGCCGTTGGGAGCCAAACGGGGGCTCGGCCCCGGCGACACTCGACTTTGCCGCCTGCCGCCGCCGCCGCCGCCACCGGTTCCCGCTTGCGCTCCCCTGATAGAAGAAGAACGCCGCGACAACTTCCGGGAACTCCCGCCCGTAGCGGCTTCGGCGGAGCCATCATCGGTCTCCGAATCGTCCGCCTCTGATTGGCTCACGAGCCCGCGGTTGGCGGCCTGGGAAGGGGGGAGGGGGGCGGGTAAATAGGTGTTATCGTCATTGGCGTGCATAGTGCCCCGGTCATACGCAATACCCTGGTATCTATGTACACGCCGGGGGCTGTGGGAAAGGCGCCCCCGCTTGCACAACCGAAAAATGAACTGCGGATGGTACCGCGAAAACTTTACGATGTTCGCGTATTCCTTTCTCTTTCTGAAGTCAAGAATGGAATAAAAAAAGTTGTCCCACAGGTTGTGGGCACAGCAGTAGTGGGGGGGAGTTGTTGTAGCTTGGTTGGCTTGTTGGCAAAACTACTTTGAATCTGTGCCTCCTTTCGTGCACACTTGCCGTGCCAGGCTCTACTGTACCAATGCTGCGTGCCAAAACAAGCATACAGTACCAGCATCAGATTTCCCAAAACAAGTGCAAAACGCCACAAATTGCAACGACGAAAAGACAAGATTCGCGTTCTTCGCCCGAAGCCTACACAGTTGCACACCTTGCTGTCGCAATCCGTTGAGTCCAGCATGGTGCGCTCCGTCTCGTCGCCATCCGACATCCCGAAGACGTCGCTGGTGTCCCCGGGGGAAGAAACGCCTCCACCTGATGTACGCAGCGGGATAATGTAAAACAACAGGGTCACAAGGGATAGAGGATGACGTCACCTTGTCGTCCACCCCAACGCACCATACTCTTGTCGGGTTGATTCTGTCCCACAGCAGTATTCCACAAGATACCATATTCCACCCAACGTTACACTCCCGGCGATACCATCGGTGCGGTCTTCTGTTGGAAGGGCGGTGTCCCATTGTGGGGAGTGTTATCTTCCGTGTAATACAAGGTAAAAGTGGTGCTTTCCTCTACAACCCCGTTTCGCCCCCGTCCAATCAGTTCAGAGACGAACAAACGAGCTCGCTCGCAAGCCAGGCCAAATGCTGTGCTGGTGCTGGTTTAACAGAGAAATGTTTAAAAGGAGATACCAACAAGCTCGCTCTGGCTACCTGCGCTGTAACCACAAAGCTCAAAAGGTACTGTAGAGTGCTACGGGCGTGTGACAAGGGTGACATACATCCTGGCGTGCGTGACGCCCGAGATACAGTTTCTCGTTCTTCAAGTTTCGATACGCGGAACGGCCTCCGATGAGGGAGAGGGTACTGTAGGCGAAGAGGCTAAATTCCAAAACACAATTTGAAACCACTCCAACCCCCTTCTCACCTGCTCTCGAACCTCTGGCCCTACCCCCACCTCCGCGTCTCTCCCCTTCCAGATCCAGTCCAGCCGACGCCAACACCTGCGCCGCGGCGCGGGCCGGCCCCCCCACCCTCCCCGCGGAACCGAGCCCCCCCACCAGCAGCCTCCCGGTCTTCTTCGCGGAGCCCCTCCCAAGCAGCCCTCTCCCGCCTACCTTCCAGGAAGAGAACTTCTCCGACGACCCCGGGGATGCCGGCGAGGCGTCCCCTCCCGCAGCACCGCCTGCTCCTGCGTTCTCTTCCTCCGGTGATGGTGCTGTGGAGGACGATGGCCGGGGCCGTTGTTGATCGCCACCGCTTTCGTCATCGCCGCCCGCGGCGGCGGTGCACTGACCACCGCTACTGCTCACGGCGGCACCACACCGCCCGGATCTGCCGGCCGGACGACCGGCGCGCGTCTCCGCCATCATGGCACGGGCAGCGGTTTCGCTGTCGGCATCCGTGTTGCTGGCGTCGTCGTCGTCATCGTCTGCCACGACCGTGTCGTTGAGGCCCGTCTCCATCTCCTCGTCTCCGTCTTGGTCCGCTAAAACCGTCGACTCCAGGTCTACCCCTACCTCCTTCGTGGCCGCGTCGCCGCCACCACTGTCCGCCCCGTCCTCCCCAAACCAACCATGACCACCATCATCTTCTTCGACCACCTCCTCTTCGCCACCGCCACCGCCACCGACGCGGACGGCCGCCGTCCCCTTGAACGGCGCCGCCGCCGAGGGTTCGGAAGACCGCCGGGAGAAGTGGCCCCTCCCGTATTTATTCCTCGGAGAGGCCAGCGGCAACGCAGACCGAGATCTCAGGGGGGCGTCTCCAACCTTCCCGCTACGACTCCCTGCACTGCGGCTGCCGCCGCCGCCACCGCCACCGCCTCGGGCAAAAGACGGAGCATCCCGTCCCTCTACGGCAGGAGGGGGCGAGGAGTCACCGCCGCCATGGCCGCCGCCGCCGCCGCCGCCGTCGTCGTCGTCCCGTGGTTCGGACGCCTTGCTGCGGGAGGCGGAGACGGAGGAGGCGTGGTTTGAGCGCTTGGAAGAAGTCTTGCGTTTCGCTTTCGCGGCCGCTTCACCTCGGTCGCTGTTGTTGCTGCTGCTCCTGTCTTCTCCGACCAGGTCGTCGGCCTCGAAACCGAGATCTGGCGGGTCCCTGCTTGTCGAAGCCAAGCCAGGGTTGGGGTAATAGGGTGCTGGGTGCCGTGTGCCACAGGAGACCTTGGTTCTCACGTGTTGTCAAGACTTGACATTCATGGCAGGGGTTAACTGTGCGTTTTTCGTCCTATTTATTTTGGCGACAGTCCCCCCGTAGGTGCGATCGCTAATCCTCCTCCGAACATACCACACGGTTGGCCTGGCATGACAGGCCTCCGTTACGGCCCAGAGCGAACGGAAGGTAGCGCCAAGACTTCAACAAGGGATGGAGGTTGAAGCAAGAGAGACGTTCATTCTCCCCGCTCGCTACAAAGCCCGCCTCGCCCGGATAATTTTTGGCGCAGTCTTGCGCATTCCTGGCTTGCTTTTTGGCCGATCGGCTACACCTATGCCTCGCCTCACCCAAGCACCATCCTCCACGTTTTCCTGCGAACTTATTTTTCACGGTTTGCTTCCACGACATTGGCCCACGACCCTTACTGCTGCTACCATCGTTTTGTGGCCCATACCTCTGGGAGCTCGAGAAGCACAAGCCAGTCTTGTCCACGTCCTGCCACTCGTCGATGGTCGGCTCCAGCGTGGGCTTGCGGCGCGCTGGCTTGCGTCGCGCCTAGTCATGCCAAGACAGCGGGCGCGGGAAAAAACAAGAAGCCAAAAAAGGGGTACAGGATGTGTAGCCAGTGCAGCGGACGAAAAGGGGTACAGGAACAGACTGGTTCTCACAGCAGGAGCGGCAGAAGCCGCCGCACGAAAACCATCTGGTGCATCGTTGAACAAAGAGAACAAGCGTTGAAAAACGTGTGGTACAGTACAGGCAATGCAAGCTGTCAGTGACGGAGGGGCGACTAGGTCAGCCCGAACTACTCACGGACATGGGCAGCGACTAACACACCTGACTCCCACATTTTCAACAACATACGAGCGACGCAAATCACCATCATGTTTTCCGCCGTAAGCATTCACCCACGGCGAGGCCCACATGTACAGCGGTGCATACCTGACGCTTCTTCTTGTCCGCGGTTATCGCGTACAAGTCAGGGCTGAACGCCGCGGGATGGTCATGTTCCGCCGCATGAACCCCTGCCTGGTCTCCGAAACCAAACCATGCCACCGCATTGGGTGGCGAGGACAAGAACAAAAAACACATAGCGGAGGTTGGTGTCAGAAGACACAACGAAATAACAGGGTTCAAGAATGCCTCAACGTGGCTCGGCTGCCCTGGTACTGACAGGGGAACCAATGCGATGAAGGCTTCGACACTCGGAGACGAATATACGCTACCGCGAGTTGGTAGCGATTTATCTGGGTCTTGGTCACAGACATGCAATCACCTACTCCACATCAGCGGCAAGTTACCGAAGTGAATGAAAATCGCCCGCGCGACCAACAGAACACACGGTATGTTCGCACACATGCAGTGGCGCACCCTACAGCTTTATGACGAGGGAAAAGCTTCCGAATTGTGTGCAGTTCGGGTGTAAGTCCCACGGATGGTCTGTCGGGCGGTATCATGGGCACGATGGGACACTCCGCAAACTAGCACCGTTGCCGCTACCAGCACCGTTTGGTTGATGTCATGGTTGTTGTTGTTGATGTTGTTGTTGCTATTGATATTGTTGAGAAGGAGTTACTATTGCTGCTTGTGCCGTTGCCACCGATGATGCCAAAGGGCAGTAGGCGATGAGCTACACACCTTGTCGCAGGCGTGTACCCAGGAGGGAGAGACAAGCGCAACCCCGGCATCAGACGCCTTCTGCGCGGTGCCTGCGCAGCAAGAATTATATCACGAACCAAACAATCGCGGGACGCGGAACATGGGGGAGATGAGCGAGGCGTGGGAACACAGAAAAAAGGTACAAGGGTTTAACCGAGAGAGATGGATCCACTGATGACGTGATGGACGTCGGGGAGAACGATTGGGGCCGTTTTGGGTCCCAATTCGTTCCCGAGTTGCCAAAACTCCCGAAAAACTGGTTTCTCGATTGCGGCTTCGAAAAAACATATGAACGTGGAGATGTGGAACCGAAACACGGTCTGATTACAACGGCCCTCTCACAAAAAGGCGACTGGCAAATATCGCGCATCCGTAGCTTAGTTGACCGCGGGAAGTAGGCGCCACCAGTCTTGTGATGTTCGTGCCACAAGCAGCAGGAGCATGGACTCAGCACATGTCCAGATTACGGAGTCAACCTGGCGCATCCGAGGCTAGCAAGACTGCGGTTACCACTTGACAGCAGCGACAGCTGCCCACACAAGCGTTCTTCTCTTGTTTCCCTAAGTCGACTGGGAAAAAACAAACTCTTCCCTCCATCACAGTTTCTCATCCTCACAGCGTCCCCAGTTTAGCATTTCCACACGTGCCTCAAGCACAATACGGCGGGAAAAACGAGCCTTCCAACTGAAGCAAAACGACTCACCTTCGTCGCCCCCCTGCCATACGAGGTGCGTGAGAATTTCCATGCTCTTTGGGAGGCGGGCACGGACGTCGGCCCCCAGAGTCCGGAGCAGCCTCCCGTACTCGTCCCGCATCGGAGATCGGTCGTCGAGGAAGGCGTCTACGTAGATCACCAAGCCCGCTAGCGGCTGCTCTCACAAACGAAGCCGTGTTGTTCATTTGTGAAGGTTTTGGCAGGAGGGGGGGGTAGAGGAGGGGGGGGCATTGAGAGACAGAGGGAGACCAGAGAGAGACAGACAGGCAGACGGACAGACAGACATGATAGGCGAATAGAGAGAAAGACAGGCAGACAGAGAGAGCGAGCAGGGAGAGGGGGGGGGG
>CACKRE030000436.1:28927-43200 GCA_902602495.3 Ectocarpus sp. CCAP 1310/34 | reverse complement strand
GGGGGGGGGGGGGGGGGGGGGGGGGGGGGGGGGGGGGGGGGCAGGCACTGCCTCCCGTACGTTTTTCTCCGAGCTTTCTGAAAAGATATTTCTCGGATGCATACACCAAGTAGACAAGAATGTACGCGTGAGTGCCCTCATGAAGCCGCGGCAGCAGCCAATAGCGCTACTCCAATGCCGTTATTTAGTGCTCGGCTGTTTGTGTGTGTAGTACGCACAACACCCAATGGAAGTACAAGAAAGTCCCCGCCCCATCACACACGCACCCCACCCCCTCGCGTGTGCTCGGGTTTTCCACAGAGGGAGGCGCTTCGTCAACATCGACTTTCCCGGGGTTGGCGTCTACGGCGCCCCTCCCCTACTGGGGGGACGCCGCTCCCACCCGGGCGCAACGGCTTGTGCACGGGCTGCTTAGCGTCGGAGTACAGTGGGGGTTTGCGAGGCTGCGGCGGCACGGACTGATTCACGGGTGGGGCGGGGAGGACGCGGTGAGTGTTCCCCTCGGGCGGCGATTTATTTTGTCTCTCACGCAACGGTTCCATCAGGCCCAAGCTAGAAGCAAGCTACCCTGCTGTGCAGGCAGACCTTCTCCTTTATTCATGTTATCACAAAATGGATAGATCCCTCGTCACGCGATTTCCCGCACGGAAATAGGCCCGATTGCTGTTGACGGCAACTCCAATCTACATTTACCCGACGATCTGCGGAATTTCAATTTTTAGAGAATGTATGTACATATAATGACAGAACTGCTCGCCGTTCGAGAAAATATCCAGTTGTTGGTCTTGGCTTTAGGGCCTGGTCTTCCCGCTAGTTTTTAGGAAAAATACATGCGCATCACAGAAATACTTACTCCCCTGTTATTCACCTCCATCGTTTGCTGTTTGGTTCTCCTGCAAGCAGGGGAGAGCGCGCCGAGTGGCCTGGCATGTCCTGGGTAGGCTGGAGACTCTGTTTCGGTTGGCGTGGATGGTGAACCTGCTGCTTTTCCTCAAGAGCGGCAAGTACGCTACGCCGGTGGACCGCCTGGTGCGGATGCGCATGGTGAGACGAGACCCGAAATGTATGTCTTGACGCCCGTGGTGTGTTGTTCGCTTTTGCTCACATGGCATCTCCGTAGATGTCATCATTGGTAATCGTAGATAACTCCGTTGGTCTCCGTAGATACCCTCCTTGGTCTCCGTAGATATCTACCTTCCTTGGTCTACGTAGATGCCGTCCTTGGTCTACGTAGATACCTGTTGGTTGGTACACGTCCATCGCCGTTCAAAGGTGTGCCGATTTCTTGGTGGCTACATGAATGTTATTTTTTCCGATGGGACCACGTTTGTTCTCACACTTTCTTCTGCGTGGCACTCAGAGGACCCGTCGGTACATCACCCGTTACGTGTGGGGCTCACGAGACATGGGTAGTGCACGTCATGGCCCATGAAAAGTCGCTGGGACTGGCTCTCTTTCAGGGGCTGCGGATCCGAACCAAGAAAGCCTTCAGATTTGTTATGAAAAGTGAACAAACACTTTCTAGCGGGGTGTTTTCCTCTTTGGCGGTGTGTCTTTTAGTTGAACGTGTCTTCCACCAGGAGGGGGATGGTTCTGTGCGGAGCAGAGTCTTTTCGTCATGATGAGTCTTGCGCGGTTTGTTTATTGAGAACATGAACGAAATTGAAAGACAAGCACCACACATGGTACGTTTCACCTGAATCAAGAAGGACAGACCCCCCCATGAACGTTCAATAGCCTTGGCATCGAAAACCAAGTCGATGAGTTTTGGTGGCAGCGGAGCGTTTGTTTTTCCTTCAGCAGCCAACAGCAGCACAGTTTTCTTTTTTGTGCAGTCCCTCGTGCGCGAAATACCGTTGACGCCCAGCGATGTAAGGTCTCCTACTCGAACACAAACACCATGGTTGTTTCTTGCGCCAAAATGGTGTTTGTGTTCGAGTGGGCGACCTCACAACGCTGGGCGAAACGATTTCGCGATTCGTAAATATCTATTGTAAACTTGTCGGGTCTCTGTGAGTGTTTTTCAACTTGAGTCACCCCCGGGACCTTGTACGCACGTACATACATGCATACATACATACATACATCCGTACATACATACATACATACATACATACATACATACATACATACATACATACATACATACATACATACATACATACATACATACATACATACATACATACATACATACATACATACATACATACATACATACATACATACATACATACATACATACATACATACATACATACATACATACATACATACATACATACATACATACATACATACATACATACATACATACATACATACATACATACATACATACATACATACATACATACATACATACATACATACATACATACATACATACCTTAGCATCTAGCTTGGTCTGGTTGCGTTTCGCAGCTGCCGCTCTCTCGTGAATAAAACTTTTTTCGGCATGCACGTTCAAACCGATTCCCGCCGTTCTGCCGGCTCCCGCACGGGATAGAATGTAGCGGGCACGGCCCGAGAGTCTCGCGCCACGCGGCGCGCTGTGTCGGGAGCTGCTGTTGTTGGAAAGTCGCTGGAATGAAAATCAAAGATTTCGTTCTCTCGGCAGCTCCGGTCGGTTCCGTTTTTTCTTCTTTTTTCTCATCTTCGTCACAACCAGCTGTGACCGTAAATTGACTGGAGCAGCTGGCAGCGGCAGCAGCAGTCTCCACCTCCCGCAACTCTCGGACGGGAATGATGTTCGCACAGCGCGCCCGCTGTGTGCACTGGTAAAGATTTGGTTCTATCGGCAGCTCCGGTCGGTTCCGTTTTTTCTTGTTTTTTCTCGTCTACGTCACAACCAGCTGTGACCGTAAATTGACTAGAGCAGCTGGCAGCGGTAGCAGCAGTCTCCACCTCCCGCAACTCTCGGACGGGAATGATGTTTGCACAGCGCGCCTTGCGCGTAGCGCGCCCGCTGTGTGCACTGGTGTAACCCACGACAGCTACCCGCAAGGACTAGTCTAGGACTCTTTTCGTCCCCGAGCAGATACGAGGTAGTGTGTGTTTGTTGCACAGTGTGTGTGTTGTGTTTTCGTCCTATTTATTATGGCGACAGTGCCCCCATTTTTCGTGGTGAGACGTGTGCTACACTTTTCAGCGTATGTAGAGTACTACACTTTTCAGTGTATTTTTTTCGTACAACTACAACCATCCAGGGTCACGCAGGAGGGGGTAAATATACACCAGGGCTTTTTTACTTCTTTCTATTTATTTTCGTGCCAAACCTTCCTCCTGCGGTGCGTGCTGATTTTTTTTATCGCGAAAAGGGTCCAGTATCTCTTTCCCCCGTCAACGGTGCTAACGCCGAAGTTTGGTACTCACGCGAGCTTGCAGCTATTTTTCGCTTTCACCCGCAAATCTCGAATGTTTTTCACCCCACGGGGATTCGAACGGACGACCTCTGCGACTAGCGGATTATGAGGATACCACTAGACAACCGGGGCGACCGGTACACAGTGTAGCTCTTTCTTCTTTCTGATCCGATGTTTTTTTTCGGGAACGAACATGAACTCACGCGTGTGCGAATCGGTACCATAGTATGTATCTAGCTTACCCCCTGCACATACTAGATCGGGAGGTGGAATAGTTTTTTGTTGAAAAAAATACCTGCAGCAGGCTTGTGCGGGGATATAATACACATTGGATTGCGTTCGTTCGCAGTCGCCCACATGCCTATTGTCAAAAAAATGTCTTGGAAAAAAAAGACACCTCCACACGGACTCGAACCCATTATTTCGAGAGTCAGGGTGGCCTTCACCGAGTTCACGAAGTGAATTGGCTTTTTTACAACGTCGTTGCCAAGCGACGAAAACCCAATCCCGATGGCAAACACCGAGGGGGGGGCTTGTTTTAACAACTTCGTTGCCAAGCGACGAAAAGCCAACCCCGATGGCAAACACCGGGGGGAGGGAGGTGTACTCCGGGGGGGAGGGAAGGGTGTGGTATGTTAACAAATAGGGCTAGCAGCTAAAAAATAAAAAATTGTCTCTGCTGTTGTGCTTCGCTTGTTGGTTCGAGCTTTGATCGAGAAATCTCAAAAGCGTTCAAGCGTGTGATGGGTAACCAGGCTAGCACGGGAGGCACTGGTCGCACACTAGGCCTTCGCGCACAAAAGTGTAGAGAGGCGTACAGCAGTACATGTCGCACCAATGGTGGTGCGTAGCAGCGTCTGTGTGTTGTTGGTGTCATGTGCCCCTCTCCGCGGAAAGAGAGAGAAAGAGGCCGCTGCTGCTGCTGCTGCTGCTGCTGCTGCTGCTGCCGCTGCAACCAAATGTTGATCTCTCCTCTCGCTTCCTCCGCCGATAGCTAACAGCAGCAGTGTATGGCACACCCTTCTTCCGCCGTCTCGCCCTCGCTGTGATCTTGTGTCTCCCTCTCCCTGTGTGTCCATGTCTGGCTCTGTGTGTGTGGTGTGTGGTGTGCGAGGCTACCTGTCTTGGTTCAAAATCAAACGACGCCTCCTCTCGGTGTTGCAAGGGGCCAGAAACTTCCCTGCTTTAAGTTGGGTTCCGACGCTGCACTATCTCGACGCACCGAGCACGGATTGAAAAGGTAGCAGTTGGGGCAGCTCGGGCAAAAAATTACTTGTTGTGAACACGTCTTAGATTGCAATTTGGTGCCGAGATGGTGAAATGGGCTGGAATCTGCTGGGTTATATATCGAGGCTGGTCACAGACAGACAGACAGACTTAGTTGGCCCGTTTTGCCCCCCTCCTCAAAACAGCTTTTTTTTTTAACAAAAAGCGCCCCTATCGGGGGACTTCCCTTCAAAAAACAACTGTTTTAAAAACATGCTTCTCATTCGTACGTCTACCTTTTGTACATACATCAACTTGCGAGACGGTAAACAAGTACTTACAGCCACTGCTTGTAACAGTGCTACTGCTGCTGTATAGAACCACGCGGGGACACAGCTCTTCCAAAAGTTGGGAAAACAAACAAGAAACGCAGCTTGCTGGATTCTGAGGCCGTCTGCCTGATGTTGTGCTGGTGGTGGTGGTGCTGCTGCTGCAGTCATTGCTGTAGTCCTTCACGGCCTTAGCATCAACCAGAGTCGCACACAGAGCAGACACATTTTACACACACACGAACAGAATTGCCGTTTCGTGTGGAAGTGTATGCCCCGGGATCACCGCTGTGCAATAACCGCTGTGATGACGCACTTCTTGCGATATCAGACGGTGAACTTCTTCGAACCTGATCTATGTTTCTTTCGCCCTACCACCGTAGACAGACGTGTTGCACTACAGCAGTATCTATTCGGTCCTCGATTTAGTAGGTGGCTGGTGTGCTAGCGTCAAGTAGTCATAGCTCTGCATGACGTTACCAAGTTACATCGCATAGATACCTATTTCTTGCGCATCTAGAGCCTGGAAAGCAGCGTGAAGAGCGTCGGAGCGGGTAAACATTTACGCCAGCATGTACACGGACGACCTCAACTTGGAGGCGTTGGCAATGGCCGAACGAGCGAGGCAAGCACCAAACGAACACATACCCGCCCACCCACGTGGGCAGCTCCACAACCCCGCAGACCCGGGGCCCCGTCTGATCAACTACCGACCCCCGACCCCCCCCAGGTTCACGACCGCGCAGACCCGGGGCCTCGGCCAATCAACTACCAGTTCCTTAACCGCAGGCTACTCTGGGATCACTGGGCCAAGATGGCCTACGTCGTGGCCCCACTCATCAACTGGGGCTTCGTGAGGAGAGCAGTGTCGGGGGGGGCGGGACGCTTGAGAAGAGAAGCCCGCGCGTTCGGCATATTTGGGGGCAGCAGCGGCGGCGCCGGCAGGGTTTCGGCAAGAGGGCTGGGGGCCGATACTGCTCCTGCTGCGGAAGCAGCGGTGGCGGAGGTGGTGCTGACGGCGTGCGCGGAATGTGGAGCCAACCCGGCGAAGGTAAATATATTCTAGGCTGTGCCCCCTTTTTTTCTTGCCACCATTAACAAAAGCAGCAATCCCTGCGGGTCTCAAACATTGGTGTTGCGTGGGTTTTTCATGCCATGGTAAGTCAATCGGGCAATTTGCTGGGTCCTGCGGCAGCTTCTCATTCTGATACCTAGCAAGCCTTCGCGCCTTGCAGCACATGAAGGACTATAATAGTGTTAGAGTTGGCGTTCCGTGCTCTCTTGTGCACGCATACTTGTCGAGATGCTATGGCTACGACTACCTATCGTATATTTGTAGGACACAACATAACCCAACCCCTGGACCGATTTTCACAGCTCGATTTATCGACAGCGGAAAGAGTCGCAGCGCCGAAAACGGTGGCGTTGAAGCCTTATGGTCGAGATCTTTCCGAAAACATATCGCTTCGTTTATGCGTCCTCTTCGTCGTGGAGTAATCGGGCGTTGAAAATCGGTCCAGGGGGGGGTCTTATCTTGTGTCGTATACGGTAGCTCCCGCCGAAGGTGTCTCCACGCGAGAGACATGAACAAGATGATGTCCATCACCACTCCCACAGAAGGTTCCACGACCCCCACAATGCACCGCACAGCGGGATATCCTTCTTACGGTAGGGTATAGTTAGGGGCGTGTGGTATATTGCGTCATTTTCGGTGTAGCTTACCTGAGTAGGGCTAGTGCGAGGTCTGGAACTGATTCCGTCTTTCGAAAGTTGAGCTACAATGAAGGGTCGTTCACATCAACGAGATGGAGGGGAGATGGCTGTTGACGCGGGGCCACGTCAGAGGTCACCTTTCCTCCATCTCTTTGATGTTAATGACCCTTGTATGTTGCTCAACTTTCGGAAGATGCGCGTCAGCAGTCACCTCCCCTCCATCTCCTTGATTTCGAACGGCGGAAGATCAACAAAACTGATTTCGTCTGAATCAGGTGATCGTTGTTGGTAGTACTGTAGCTTGCTTTGTTTAACCCAACTCCGCAAAGTCGTCTTGAGTTTGTCCACCTCATTTTCGGGCCGAAATTGGCTTGGTTTTGTAGCTATATGTTGGACCCACACGTGTGGCAACCTCTGCAGCGGAAGTGCTTGATCCATGCTGATGTGTACTAAAATAATAAGCGACCAGATGTCTTCGACCCTCGTCCATCAATCGTCGCCTTCTCTCTCTCTCTCTCTCTTGCTCTCTCTCTCTCTCTCTCTCTCTCTCTCTCGCTCTCTTCCGTCCCATTCGTACACACGAAGCCCCCTCGCTTGAAGCCATGCCTGTCATGTCTACCACCCCAGCTCGGTTGCTCCTGACCCATCGATATCCCACGTAAACCTCCCCGTCCCCTACCTACTCCCGGCTGTCCATCGCTGCCCGGCGTTAACCTTGACTTCTATCACAGACTCCTTACGTGACGGGGTGCGGCCACGTATTCTGCTACTACTGCGCGAGGGTGGCTTGCACGGTGGACCCCCGATACGCCTGTCCGCGCTGCGGGGAGTACTTCGCCACATCCCGTCGATGGTCCCAGCCGCGGTGACCCCGCACGGGCTAAATACAGTAAAGATCCCTGTTTGGTGCCTGTTGAATATTGGCTGTGTCCGGTATAGTGCCGGTGCTTTACGAGGGCACGCACTGAATTTCCAACAGACACTCTCAATACTTTGAACAGCGCCGGCCCGGTAGTGCCCGTGATTTTCTTGGCGCATACAGACACTAAAGAGGGAACTGTACTGCACTTCCTGTTCCCGTTGCATAAGCGTTGTTGGATGGTGGGGACGTTATACGCGCGCACCCGACTGCTTGTGTGCGCAGACTTGCTTTGCGTTTGCGGCTGTTGTACGATCTTAGTGTTGGGCTAAGCATGCGATCTCTAGCCGTGTTTGTATGTGCGTTACCTTAGAGTTGGTTCCAGACTGGCTATTTTTTCCAGCAGCATGATTTGTGGTGTGCTTTGTTGATTGCCCCGTTGTTGTCTCCAAATGTATTTATTTATCCATGTCGGTGGAGGTATCAAGTTTTGTGATCGCGGCAGGGAAACGAGAGTGTCTCTCTCAGCCCTCATCATAGGTGAGTTGTTCGTGTTCGTAAGTGTGTTTTGGCGCTGTTCGACGGCTCTCTGCATTAGTATGTCGAACGACCAGGCAACACCCTATGACGTGTGCCGTGGGACGGCACACCAGCGAATATCTACTTGCGTGCATCGGCGGAGACCACTCGCTTGTTGTTTCATCCATGACGAGTTTGTGAAGGCCGTCCACATCCCTCCGCAGTAGACTCTTGTGGCCAGCGTGCCTGACAACGGTATGGCCGCCCCGCCCCCGTCACAAACACGTTCAGGAGACCATTTCGTGCGAGGCCTTGTTTGAAGCTCAAAGGGGGGGGGAGGGGTACCGCACCAACCGTCGCTTCTTCACGATAACAATATTTTCTGCAGCGATGTCTTCCTGTAAATACCTTTCAACAAGCACGGCGGTATTATCCGACAAATGGCCTGCGGGGCGGTAATTATGCTGGCGAAGCCAACCAACTGCAAGAATATACTAACAACGTACGTCGTCGTCGTGGACACCACAAAACGGGATCGATCGTGTGCACGTTGGTACCTCCTCGATAGAGTACGAACCCTCCAGCTTCATGAAATTGATCGGTGTTTGTGCCGAAGTAAAGCATAAAGCACGTCCATCTCCCAACGACTGACCCGCCGGGTGTCATGGCACAGCAGCACAAGTACAATCGTGTTCCGCGCGAGGGATATACACTGCAACATTGGTGCTGTGATGCTATGGTATATGACTATGACAATCAAGCACACACCATAGCTGTGATGATACGGGGGCGACGTGGATCAGCAGACACCGCAATGGGGGTATAGGGGACTTCGCAAAATGCAAAAGCTACCAGTGTAGCGTTCACCACGGCAGCGTTGGTGGATCATGTCCAGGGTGAGAGATACAGCGGATCAGCCGGTCGACAACGGTACTAGGAGGTATTCTACCCCCAGTCGGGCTACATCGAGCACTCCCCCGCGGGTGGAAACCTCGCCAGAAAATTCAAATGGGAATGGGCGGTTCTACGGCTTGATCCAGAGCACGCAGCAGCCGCGACAGCAGCAGCCGTCTCAAGGTGTAGTGGCGTCTGGTCACGCTCTTGCTGCTTCGGCGAATGGGTGCGTAGGAAAAGGGAAAGGGAAGCAACCAGAAACGAAGAGTGTTGCTGCTGCCCCTTTGCCGGAAGGAGAGGAGACCGCGCCGGTTACGGGGAAGCGAGCCGCCGCCCCAGCGGCACACATGACGAGCGTGGCGGAGGCGGCGGTAGCAGTGCATGGTGGTGTCGGCACTACGCCTCGCGGGCGTCTACGGAGAGAGTCTCGCGGGCAAGGTCACAGCAGCAGTATGACATCGCCAGCCGCAAAAATGGCGACTGCGAAAGGGAGATCCAGAACAACAACGCTGCCGCCGCCGTCGCATGCTGCTGGCGGGCCCGCAGAGGGTGACGGGACGGGTGTGGGGGGAGCTACAACCGCCCCGAAGCGCGGCAGCAGCCAGGGTACGAACGACGGCGGGAGGAGATCAACCAAGAGAAAGAGGAAAAACAACGACGGCAGCACTGCGGCTACAGCGTTGCCGTCAGGATCACGAGCAAGCAAGGCCCAGCGGCGGACCGAGGGCGCTGAAGGCCCACCGCCGCTCGGTGGTAAAGGCTGCAGACCGATCCAAACGTGCCGGGCGCAGGGCCTCCCTTCCCCTTGCCTCACGACCCGGAGCTTCGGTTTCCCCGGCGGATTGAGGATGTTCTGCCAACGGCACCAGTCCGAGGGCATGGTTAACCTCGCACTTCTCAGCAAGCTCAAGTCTATTCAGCAGAAGAAGGCGGCGGCAGCGGCAGCGGCGGCTCCGGCTCTGGCTCCTGCAGTCGAAACCAAGGCGATAAACGTACGGAGACAACCCACCCTTTGCCCCCAAACGAAAGGACAACGACGATCCTCCATGGTCGGCCGCGGACGGTCTTCGCAGCCCGCGCTGAAGAAGGCTCGCCATCATGCTCCCGGTAGCACGCGGCTGAAAAAGAAACCAAGCGGTGCCCGGGGAGCTAGGAGCAGCGGCGCGGTAGCGATTGGTGGGCACGGTCGGGGGAAGGCTGCTGCTGCTGCTGCTGCTGCTGCTGCTGCTGCTGCTGCTGGGGCTACGTTCGTGCCTGATGCGGATGGGAAGCCGGCGGTACGCGTCGCGAGGAGCGCCGTCGCCAGCCGGAAACCTACCGCTCCGGGAGACGCCAACGGCGACGGCGGCGCCGGCGGTAGCATTTCCCACAAGCCGGTGTGCTCTGAGGAAGGGTGCACGGCCCCCTCGAGGTTCGGGTGGGTCACCAGCCGCAGGCGGCAATACTGCTGCACCCACAAACGCTTCGGAATGGTCAACCTCGACAGGGGGACGAGAGGCAAGAGGGTGGCGCCGGTGCCGGTGCCGGCGCGGAAATCTGGGCGCCGTCGACGCCGCGTTGTCTTGGCCGGCGAGGATCTCCGCACGTCGGAGACGACTACGGTGGTGTCCGGAGACCCTGTTCCGCCTGATAATGTCGCCGGTGGCAGCGGTAGCAGCAACAATAGTGGCGGCACCTGCCGTGGCGGAGAGGAGTTGAGCCTAGGGGCGGGTGCCGTCGGTTGCAGCGGCCACCGGAGCAAGCGAAAAAGGAAGATGACCGAGAAGATGGCCACCTCCTACGCCGCCGCCGGGGGTAGGATGGGTGATGGGTACGGCAAGCTCATGAAGCAACCGGCCGCCAAGCTCGTAAAGAAGGCAGATATCGCCGACTTCGCCGCCACTCGTGGCGAGCCCAGGCCGCCGCCGCCGCCGCCGCCCCGCGCGAAGGCCAAGCTACAGCAGAGGCAATCGAGGGTGGCGGTGGCCGGTGCTCGCGCTACCGCTGCTGCAGCTGCTGGTGCCGTGCCGTGGACGACGGGACGCAAGGGTTTGTCTCGGAGCGACGGCCGACCGGGGGCGCGAGGGCCGGCGGCGGAGGCGTCTCCGTCGAAGAGACAAGGGTGTTACCAGAGGTGCAAGAACGCGGGATGCGAGCTCCACGCGTCGTTCGGGTTCGTGGGAGGCGCGGGGCATAGGCGTGACTTTTGCCGGGCGCACGCGCTCCCGGGCATGGAGAACATTGCAGCCGCGGACAAGAGGGCGAGGTTGGAATCTGCGGCGGCGACGGCGGCGGGGGGGGGCGTTGCAGGGAGGTTGTTGCCGGCCAAAGCGGTCAAGCAGGAACTTCCTTCCGAAAAGAAGGAGAGGGCAAGGCGGGCGGCCAAGGGCCCAGCTTCCGCTGCTTCTGCTTGTTCCGCGCCGCCTTCCAACGCCCACAGCGGCGGTGGCGGCCGCACGGCTGGCGGCAAGAGCGCGCACGCCCCCTACGGGATGACCAGGAGCCCCGTCTACCGCTCGGGGCCAACCGCTCGCGCAAAGACCGGCGGCAGCGGGCCGGCCACCCTCCAGCGCCGCCCGGGCGGCCTCGTCAGCAGGAAGGGCACAGGCACGGGCAAAGGAAACCGGAAGGCGGCTTCGGTGCACGAGAGGGGCCGTGGCGGATGGGGCACTGAGGCAAAGGCCGGCAAAGGCGGCAAGATGGGGAAGACTAAAGCAGAGGGCAGCGACGGTTCTGCTCATAACCACGATGACGGTTTTGCTCCGGACCAGAAACGGGCGACGAGGATATGCAGGGGAGCGAACTGCAACCGCATCGCCTCTTTCGGGTTTCCGGGAACGTCTCGCGTGTTCTGCGCCCAGCACCAGCCGGGAGGTAAAAGCTAACTCTCAAAAAGCCAACACAAACGGCGCACATTCCACGTGTAATTGTCGTTGTTGTTGGCTTCTCCGCTGGACAGACTGGATGTAAACCAACCACCGGCATATGCATGCATGCATATCTTATGTTTTTCTGTTGTTTGGACCTGCTGTACGTCGGGGCGGGGGGGGGGGGGGGGGGGCGACATGACGTCACACGACAACAAAGAAGCATCAACTCCCCTGCACTCCACCGGAGGTTTCAAAGTGCAATTTTCCTACACCTCCCCACGGGTCGAATATCCGAGTATCCGAGGATGCAAGTTCGTGGCTCGGCCTCCCGCATGCACAAGCCCCAAAATCTCACCGTGGCTAATACCGCGCGACACCCAACACGAAAAAGACTATCTAAAACAACGTGGCAATACATGGAACGCGCGTAGCAAGGAATTGTACCGCGCATGCTCTTACTTCTTCACAACCCCAGTTGTGTCAAAACGCCCATACCTGGTGAGAAAAACCTCAAGCTGGACCTTGAGGTGGTCCTTGATGGAGTTGAACAGGTTGAACACCACCCTCAGCGTAAGGCTCAGCACGTCCAGGTCATCCGTCTGGCTGTTCTGCAGCAGGTGCTTACACAGGTCCCCCCGCATGACCCTCACGAGGGACGGTATCCTTCCAAGGTCCGCGCCCCCCGCCTCGAGCGCGATGTTGATCAAGCTCAGGCTGAGCANGGGGGGGGGGGGGGGGGGGGGGGGGGGGGGGGGGGGGGGGGGGGGGGGGGGGGGGGGGGGGGGGGGGGGGGGGGGGGGGGGGGGGGGGGGGATGCTAGGATGCGCTGATGGTGCTAACGGTAGCTTGCACCGGTCGGGCTATTCGTTTACTGCGTTTGTAGTAATATACCAAGTGTGTGCTGTTTACACGGCGTTCAGATGCATGGAAGCCCTAGCTGGTGAGCTTGAGCTTTTAGCCTTCATATTTCTTCTTCTTGGTTTTCGGGTGCAGGCATGGCGTGGACGAGGCTACGGGAGGTCCAGTGAATCTTCGTTGACTACCGCTGCTGTTGGTAGTGGTGTGGCGGAGTGTTGCTGCTGCTGCTGCTGCTGATGCTTGTCCGCCTGATGCTGCTAATGCCTTTGTTGTTACTGCTGTTGCTGCTGAATCCGGTGCTGCTACTCCTGATGTTGGTGATACGGTTGCTGCAATTATCGTTGCTGCTGCTGGTGTCACTGTTTTGGAACGTTGTCGCTGATGTCTACCCATTGTGATCCCCGTCCTTGCCTACAGGCATGGTAAACCTGACCTACCAAAACGTCGCCGCCAGGGCCAAACGCATCGCTGCAGCAGCAGCGGCCGCCGCAGGTGCCGGGGCAAAGGTTGAGGACACCTCCGGCACAGGGCCTCGCGGTCACTCCGATGGCAAGCGCGGTGGTGGTGGAAAGGTGACGGCGCGCAGCCAGCAGCCCGTCCGGAAGAAATCGAAGGCGTCTGGCGTAGTAGGCGTTGTTGTGTTGGGAAAGGGCAAGGGCATGAGCAAGAAGAAGCCGAAAACAAGCGGCGATGGCGGTGGTGGTAGTGGCGGCGGCGGCGGCGCGAGCGAGGGCGATGGGGGAGGAGGAGCGCGGGGGGGCGACGCGGTTGCGAACGGCACGCACGATCGAAAGAAGCTGAACGAAGCTGGTCGTGGAGGGAAGGGCGCAGGAGGCGGAGCTTCCTCTGATGATCACGGAGGGAGGTTCCGGGTGTGGGAGTCGGGGTCTAGGTGTGGGCTCTGTGGCCGGAAGTCTAAGCTAGGTGAGCTTTCTCTCGAGTGCCCCCTGCCCGTCCGGCCTTAGTTTCTCCGAGCGCGGGCATAAACACGCAGCAGGACAACTTTTGGAGGGGGCAGGTTCGTCGGAGGCCGAAAGAGAAAAAAGGTTGACTCAAGACCTTGTATCGTTAGCGAGTATGACAGGCATACGAAGATCATCTTCACGCGGCATGTCAATCGCACACTTTTCAACCCCCGGAGGTATCTTAGATCAGTGCTCTGCGGAGCACCCTCTTCTGCCGTACATGTATCGAGAGAGAGGTGACAGTACGGTGTAATTCTGTTTTTACGCCACTGTTGTTGTGTTTTTCGCGCGAGGCACTGCTGCAGTGTGACGAAGTGTGGCTAACATTGACCCCTCCAGCAGCACACGCGCACGCCGCTGCACTAGCGTTAGCACGTGTTCCAAGTACACCTCTTCCAAATATGCAGAGGGTGTGCTACGGACTTTCCCTCCCTGCCCATGACCCCAAATACTTATCACTGTAGATCGTAAACTCGCTTCGTGTTGAGTCTTACCAAGTCTCGCGGAGCAGTCGCCTGAGTGTTGGCGATCGATGTCCACGGGTGAGAGCTAGGGTGCAATGGGTTGTCTGAAGAAAGACTACGTCCATAACAACATCATCTCGGGACCCTCTTCGCCCCCCTCCCCCCCCCCCCCCCCCCCCCCCCCCCCCCCCCCCCCCCCCCCCCCCCCCCCCCCCCCCCCCCCCCCCCCCCCCCCCCCCCCCCCCCCCCCCC
>CACKRE030000436.1:0-26936 GCA_902602495.3 Ectocarpus sp. CCAP 1310/34 | reverse complement strand
TTTGTTGGGGGGGGGGGTGTTGTGCGCGCGTGCTGTGCTGTGTTGTCCCATGTAACGCCGTTTGCGGGACTTGGTTGTCGTAGTTTTGGCGCTCTGCTACTCTCTATTCCACCGCATTAATTTCGGCGCGTGTGCGGGCATGTATGTAGACTATGTATATACCAGGCTTTGGGGTACCACCTGTTTGGGTCCATTTTATTTGATTACACCTTGTTTAGGTAGGTCACCCTGTGACAACGGGAATCGCTCTGTCACGTGTTTGATCAGGACGGGCAGATGAACGTATTGGGTAGAGAGATCGGAACGCCCCTGTTTGTAGCTACACTGCGGGCTGGCTTTTGAATCCCTGCTCACTTTGTGGCTCTCTTGACCCGTACCCGTTGCGACAGGTTAATTTGTTGTGTGCCGACGCTTTCAGCTAGCTAGCTGGTGGTGATAATTGGTTGGCCCGAATTGGTTGGCCCACAACCGTTTGGAAAACGAGCGCGTTTTTGTATTGTGCCACCGCTTCTAGCTAGCTGTGAAAATGGTTTTGAGTTCGGGGTGGCGGTGAAGTTGTCTTTGCGCTTGAAACCGCTGTTGAATCACTGCATGCCAGGAAAAATATAAACGAAAACAGTGACTGACTGCTGCTGTTCTACTTGTATCTGTCGAGTGCTCTGTAAGGGTTGCCATGCCACGGTTGAACAGACCAACCTGTCCGCGGGAGGGAGTAGCCTTCGTTTTTTTTCGTTCATGCAAGAAGAGTTTGTTTGAACATGGAGAGTTAGTTTCCACAGTTTTCCATCAATGGAAGAGTTTACTCGAACGTCATCAAAGAGTGCACATGATAGATGTTGAGGCCGATGAATTACAGCCGTGTGACCGTGTCTTGTGGTGTGTGCGTGTGTTGAGTGTTGACGGCTACTATGCGGCCGTGACTTGCCTTGGAGGGACTGTCACCCTGTTGAACACAAGAACATCAACGAATAAAGAAAGCTAGAAAAATGAGACTCTAATAATACTGCTGTTTTCGCTTCATCTAGAATATACACCATGCACTTTCATGTGCTATTTAGACTAGGTGCTTATATCAGGGTGACAGAGGTCTTGAGAGTTCAGGTGTTCACGTTGGTTGCAGGCCGTTCGGGTGCATTTTCATGTTGCGTTCCACAGGTAAATGTTTTTGGAAGGGAGAAGCGGTTACCATTCGTGAACATCTTTTCTATGCATAAATAGGTCGAATGAATCATCAGCAGCCCGGAACATGATGGATGACGGCCTTGCCTCCTCGCTACCCAATCGACGAATAAAATGAGCTTTGTTACCCAATACACAGGGCGCAAGTGATCAGAGGTCTACAGGAAAAATCTCTATGTTGGTTGACTTGAGAGTCAAGATGGGCTGGTCGTTGATCACTATTTTGCACCGTAGCGTCATTGCCTCCAAAGCCAAATGTGTGTGTGTTGGTCCAGTCCCATGTATATTCCGGCGCCGGTTTACAGGCCTTTCGGTGTACATACCTGACGTATCGGCCGGACTCACACGACCTTCGTGTAGTGTAACGGTTGACACCGCTAGCGTGGAAGAGAGCTGGGTCATCGGTACCGGCAAACGGCGGCTTTGTGAACGTTACGACAGGGATTCCCAAAGGAATGTCCTTGTCCGTTGGCAACTACCCGCTCATTGCTCAGATAAAAGTTCAAGCTGCCCATGCCTCCATCTAAATTCTATGGTCAAGTTCGTACTGACATTTGCTTTTCAAGGTAAACGTCACCTGCTAGTAGTCATGTTAACGTGCGGTTTGCGTTACGGTTCCCGCCTCTTGCTGGACACAGCAAGCGGAAATACTGTACCCGGAGCACATATAAGTCAAAACCCCCGACACATTGAGGAGGCGAGAGATGTGCACGCCGCGGAACAGACTAAAGGCGTACGTGCATGCGTGTCGGCACTTTCGCGCAGGAGCCACGCAAGTAGCATCAAACTGGGCTTAATATTTACACAAATCATCTTATGGAACTACGTGTTGCGCCAACATTGTGAGGCACGAAAAACGCATTTCAACCACACAAAAGTTGGAGAACGGTGGCAGTAAGAAAGTGAGCCGTTGTGCGAAATCGCAGAGGGCATGTTTTTTTATTCGGAAGGAGGGAAGGCGGGGTTAATGAACCAACACTAACAACTATTACTATTCCCAACGAGACCAACTGTTAATAATGTGACAGTCTAGCCTACGTTGCACCGCCGAAACATTCAGCAACATTCGCACGCAAAATAGAAAGGGCGTGACGAAGCAAGAAATACTTCATTGAAACACTTCCAACTAGTCTGAACGAGAGTGAGAGACCAACAAATTTCGAATGTTCAAATTTTAATTCCACGAGTCTTGACAAGATTGCCGCCGCTAGAATGAGCCCGCCCCTTCCGACAAGGAACACCCGAAAATCTCATGGAGGAAGGAGTCCCGAAACCACTCCCGGTCCACAAACCATTCCCTCTGTAACAGAGTTTTCGCACGATTGAGAGCGAAGTTTCCGATTGAGAGCGAGTACCAAAAAAATTGAAATTCGGGTCCAGACGCCTCCCGTCATTTCTCGGGAAGCAGGGGACGGGCTCTTCCAAAAAGCGGCGCAAATTGAAGCTCTCTTCAGCAGCTTCGCGTGCATATGCGTGTCACTGCGATCGGCTGCAGCAGCGAGGAGCTACGCACGTTGCTAGATTTCCCCACATTGGCTATTCCTGCCCGGAACTGTTTCAGGGCGCCGTCGCCTGGCGCGGTAGGCCCTCCCGTAGCTTCTACTCCGCCGTATAGCTCCACAACGCGAGACACCCGCAGGATGACCCGGGTATCGGCTTGTAGCTATGGGCAAGCCCTTCAATTCAAGCCGCACAGCAAGCTCTACCTCTCAGCAGTAGACAACCTACATCGTATCGCACGATCTCGCTCTCAATCAGATACTTCGCTCTCAATCGTGCGAATATGTTGTTCTGTGCCATAACATCAACATTCCTTTCCTTCACATGAAGAAAACTTCGACGCACACAAAATGTATGTCTTCCTCTCGAACAGGCGTTTTTCTCCTCTGAAGTCAGGGGCCGTCTCATTTACGCGTCCGACGTCACCAACCAGAAATGACTACTTTCAGCCCGCACATTCTTGCTGGGTTGGATCACAAACAACTGTACATGACAATGAGTATTGCTGCATGCGTCAAGAATCGTTTCATTTACAAAAAGCACTCCACCCCCCTCTGCTTAATGCACCAGAACGACAGTGTGCTGCCAGCCTACCGAGACGGAATCTACGCGCGTCCCTTCGGCTAGGCCGGGCAAGGTGAAAGGAGTTACCCTCGCGCCCGCGCTCGTGAAAGAGACCCGATGGAAGGTCGGAAGATCGACTGCGGTTGTTGTCTTGACAATGGTGTCATTGAAACCGCCGAAGAACGATCCGGGCTCAGACGCTGGGATGTCCACCTGGCACGACAACATTTTTGGTTGGAACGCGGGCGGGTCAGTTTTGCCGAGAGGGGGAGGATTGATTACTTCGACCTGGTGCCCAAAACAACCGTGTGCCTTGAGCGCGTCGGCAGCAGCAACTATTCTACGGGCCAAATGGCGGAGCACTACTTGTGGACATGGCTGCAACAGGGGTGCTGCAGTAACAAACAAAATGTACTTCCCCTTGAACCCTTCGTTTCTGCGGCTGAAAATCAACGTAAATAAAAAACACACACACACAGAAAAAACGAAAAATACATGTGCGCTCTATGGTTATTCCCCGACACGTAATAGCTGCCCCCCCTTTGTCAAACTCTCTCCCAAGTTTCCACCCGAGGGCGAAAAAAAGGAAAAGAAATTTCAACAGGGAAAGGAGACAGCATCGCCCAAGGATGGGAATATAGAGCCCAGTGCGGTGCGGAGCCGCGTCAGGACGAACCCGACAGCGTTCTCAACGCGTGCAAATCTGGGGGTTTAATCTCGAGCTTTTCGCTGCGCTTGTGCCTCATGAAACGAGAAGGATAGAGGGGTACAAAACAACCCGGGCCACCAACTCCCCGCCGCCGAGGCGGAGGATGAGGATGGCCGCGGATCAAGTGTTTCCCACCAATTTTCTCTGAGCGCGCTCAAGGCGAGGGAACGATGCCGCGGCCTGTGTAAACCACGCGTTCGAATCCCAGCTCTGCCGTTGCTATTGCTGTTGTTGTCAATGTCTGTCAACCTACCAACAACCCGATGGTGATTCAAGGACATCCCATCGTACACGAGAACATCCACGGCACCCGCTTTTATCTCAAACCTCAACAACTTGCGTGATATCCGCGTAGAGAGCCGATTTTACATTCGGCGGTGACAGCCCACACGTGCAACATCCGCGTAGAAAAAGGAAAAAAATACATCGTGGCTAGGCATATTGTGGCTACTCGTGTAGCAGCAACAATTACAAAACGCTCCGCTCGATTTAACACCAGCAGATACTACGACGGCCATGCCTACATTCAGCTCAAGTCAAAGCGCTTGACGATTTGCGGGGGGGTAGATGGGCCCGGGGAGATACGCAACCCGACAGCGAGCGAAGTTTGCTGTTCAGCAGGATAGTACGCACCATAATTCAGGATTATTTCGGGGCACGCAGATGCCTCGCTATTGTTGCAGAACGCACGAATAAATGCGCATCCTTTGCCATTCTGTTGGTGTCTCTGCTCTACCCCCCCTGGATCGATTTTCATAGCTCAACCACTCCACAACTCACTTCCCGCGTCTGGCAGAAATGCTAACGTGGGTTAGGTAAGATACCACACCCTCCGGAACGATTTTCGGAGCTCGGTTTCTCCACGAAGAGGATGTTTATGTCAACTGAATCGTTTTGGAACTCTGTAGACGACGCGGTTCCAGCGCCGCCATTTCCGGCACCGTCACCGCTTTTCTTGCCGAGTAATCGATTTTGAACATCGGTCCAGGGGGTGTGATATCTCATGCAACCTGCGGTATCATCAACATCTGATGGTGTTCGTCATACAATATCATGTTTGGCAAACCTTACCAACATTTCGTGGCTTGACACCAAAGTACTGATCCGCATTCTCTGCTTTCGCCCTCTCCCCTTCTCACCTCAACCGGCGTCGGCACCGTTCTCCGAGTGTCGGCCTCGAAACCCCACATGAGCACCCTGCCGTCCTCCATCCTCAGCATGGTGTTGGACGATGAGCAAAAGGCCTCGACGGCTCGGCCTCCTCCGACGTCCACCTTGCGGGGGTGAAGCTGGTCATGATACACGGGGACCCTGCCGTCCGTCTTCACCTCCGTGCCCTGCATCTTGCCCCAGGTGTAGACATCACCGTTTTCGAGGATGGCGACGGCGTGGCTGAAACCGCTGCGGAGGTCCACGACCTTGCCGGGTAGTTCGACTGCGGGGGAGCATGGGCAACGGAGGGAGGGGGGGAGGGCAGGGGGGTTGAGCGTCAATTCGGCTCTTTTGCGAAAGAGAGAAAGAGCAATCTTGGAACGACTATGGGTGATCTCGATACAGACGCCCGTCTGAGATGTGCACCAGGCGACTTATGAAGTGTACTGCTTTGGTCAACGTGTCGTTCTTGATGCATAGACTACAAGCACGTGGGGCATATATACACCGCACGACACAAGTCACAGCCGCTTGACCGATGTTCGAAGCTCGATTTCTCAACTGCCGGAACAGTCACAGCACTGAAAACGGCGGCGTCGAAAACCTTCTCGTCGAGAGCTTGTCGAAAATGTATCGTTTCCTTTATGCATCCTCTTCGTGGAGTAATCGAGCTTTGTAAATCGGTCCAGGGGGTGTGTTATCTAGTGTTATACACGGTAGAAACACCCGGGTTAGAATAGAACATCAACAGCGCCACGTAGCGATTTTTTCGCCCAACAGCTCGACAGCAGTGCAACAAGAACTGCTTACGAACACGTACGGCCAGTAGCCTGGTCGACACGGGACTGCACGCAGCAGTACATGAGTGCGTGCGTTTGGGAGCGCAGCCATGGATAGGGACGGATGGGTGGGTGCAAACGCACGCGCGCGATCCGTGTTTGGGCGCCAGAGTTTTTTCAGGTCCGACTCTGTGCCAACTGATGTTTTTGTGACAGACTATGCACTCACACTACACACTACATCGACGGCGGAGTGCTACCGTGCAATCGCCGAGTACGGAGCAGTCAACCAAACACACCGCGCGCCATGGGAGACAGCAACAACAGACAACAGACGTTCCCACCGCCGGAGAACGACCCACCTTCCTCAGGGAGCTCCATCGTCTCGTCGCCGACGCCCAGCTGCCCCCTCAACCCTTTTCCCCAGCCGAACACCCGGCCGCTCTCGCAGAGCACCAGCACCTGCTGGAGGCCGACGGCCAGCTTGACCACCTGCTCCCTCTCGAGCGCGCGCCCGCCGACTCGAAGCGGCTCGAACACGGTGAACTCGTTCTCGGGCCCCTGGCCGCACTGACCCCACCGGTTGTACCCCATGCAGTAGACCTTGCCATCTTCGCCGAGGACCACGGTGAGGGCGGCCGAGCACGCAACGCTATTCGCCCTGAGGGAGGAAGGGGCCGGTAGAGAGTACGACGACGGGCGGGCGTCGTGGAAGGCGGCGGTGATCGTAGAGGCCGTCGAAGCCGCGGAGGGCTTCGCGATCAGCGGGACGGGGACCGGGCTCGGGAGGACCTCTCTCGAGCTCGCGAGGGCGTTGATCGCGGTGACAACGAACGGGAACAGGCGCTGGATGCGGTTTATCCGCAGGGGCTGCTTCAGGTCGAACGGCCGGCCCCACACCAGCACCTCCCCGGTGTCTCTGCAGACGGCAGCGGAGTGCGTCCAGCCCGCGCTAGCGCAGCGCAGATCCCTGGACGCGAGGGCCGCAACGGGGAGCGTCTCTTCTCGCGCCGAGAAGTCGCCATGACCCAGCGCGCCAAGGAAACCCTCGCCGTGGGTGTAGACGTGCAGCGCTCGCTTGCGAGATTGGTGGTGATGTCGGGGTCGGGAAGGGAGTGAGGAACGTGTGGCTTGGAGAGCTCGACGCATGATATTGGGGCAGCAGCCAGTGCTGCACGACTGAAAAAAACAAAAAGCAAGTGTGAGAATAACGCTTCCAACGGGGAAGCAGCCCCCTGTGGAAACCCCTCTGATCAGGCGGCTCGCGGCGAAACAGACTTCCACACCCAGCACCGGCTCTAGAGGGCCAACCAGAGGTCGAACTGCTCAGAAAACACGAGAGTTATGTTAACATGATGCAAGGGCACAGCAGAGTATGTTTTATACGCCCAGATACACATGGTAGGGTGAGAAATTTAGACTTTAGCTAGAGCGTTCCACACTGCGGCAGCGCCAAAATCCGCGAGGAAGCTTCACACGCGAGCCGACCTCTGCGCAAGGTTGGCGTCTTGCAGCCTAATTATGCTGCCGACATATATATATAGGTCTCATTGCCACCTAATACAAAAGGTTTGAGGCGATTTGGTGTGGTAGAAAATAAGCATGGTGTGTTCAAAATTCAAATTTCAGGAGGGCCCACGCCAGGGGGTTCGAACCCACGGTCCCATGCATGTTGCGCATGTACATCCACTGGATACACGAAGACCATCCAAAGACCTATGGAAATGCCCGGTACAGTCCGGCCGCCACAACAGTTTGTAGGAAATCTGGACTTCGAGAGGGCAAGTAGGTCTGTCTTGAAGTTAAAATTAGACTCGGTGCTGAGGGATACTACGATAGGGGGTACCCCCTCGGTCACATGGAGTGTTTTGGCGGACTGGTGTGTACTGCCTCAACCAATGGAAAAAATGCATAATGTTTTGCACACCGCGAGATATACGCCAGGCGGCTGCCTGGGCAGAATTGATTTCCTTGAAATGCAAAAATTGAGAGAGTTACGAGCATTTATATGGACCTTGTCGGGCGACAGCATGTGACCCATGTCTTCAAAAGTGTCCCCCCTACCGTAGCATTGCTCTGCTTTGCCATGGTTAGAGTCGAACATGACCCGGGGCGCTCAGCTACGTACACTCCAGACCGTGCATATACAGCAGCAGGAGATTGAAACGCCGCAGAAATGTCGAGTCGGGCATATATAGTACGTAGATCGACAGCTTTCAGTCCGTCATGCTCTAAGGTACATAAGCATGCCCATGCAGAGGATCATATGTTATGCATGGCTGTCAAGAGACAACGAAGCGCGCCCACAGACATAGCATAGGTGTGCGCCTGCGTAGGCTGTTACATGTCACGTGACATTTTGTACTTTTTGGTCGTATGCCATGGCCAGGTATTTAATGCATGGGATAACGGCCGGCACAGGTCGTGCTGACAGATGACCCGTCGGAGAGGTAGGCGGGGCAACCGGGCTGGTGGGGCTAACAAACCCACAGGTCAACCGGCTACGCCACCGGCTACACCTCGGAACCAGCCTGGGAGGCCTGTTACACCCGGAAGCGGGCGTATGCAGCCAGCATGGGACCTTCGTCAGCTTACGGAAGGCACGCTAACCCCGCGTACTCCAGTGGTCGACAACTCAGGGGGAGACGTAACAAGTGAACGTCCACGGATCGGGAGCAGGAGAGAGGGCAACCTAACCACTGAGGTGCGCACCCCCCCGGCCGCGACAAAGCGCGACGCGAGAGATTCCGGTGCACGCGTCCGTCGGACGGGAGGAAAATCCCGGTTGGGCAGGAAGCGCAGGAAGAGGCCCTCTGTTGGTGTCACGGGTGGTGGCCTATCCAAGTTTGAGAGCAAGTTCGAGGAGGAGGATAACTACAGACAGCAGGGCGAGGCGAGGAGGGAGGCATCGGCCCGCAAAGCTCGCGCGATTGCCGAAGACGAACGGCGAAAAGCAGAGTCCGCGGGGAATCAACCCGTTGATCCTCGGCGTAGGAGTCACGGCGGGAACCCCCAAGACAAGCCGGTTATCAGCCTGGAAAGCGGAATGCGGGTAGGAGACTTTCTGCCCCAGCGGTGCTATCTGTACGCCAACCAACAAGCAAGAAGCGAAGAAAGGCGTGCGAGCGTATGGAATGCGGATGGGTTACAGACCACCCTGGCACCGAGTGTAGCAAATGCCCCAGGTNCGCGCGATTGCCGAAGACGAACGGCGAAAAGCAGAGTCCGCGGGGAATCAACCCGTTGATCCTCGGCGTAGGAGTCACGGCGGGAACCCCCAAGACAAGCCGGTTATCAGCCTGGAAAGCGGAATGCGGGTAGGAGACTTTCTGCCCCAGCGGTGCTATCTGTACGCCAACCAACAAGCAAGAAGCGAAGAAAGGCGTGCGAGCGTATGGAATGCGGATGGGTTACAGACCACCCTGGCACCGAGTGTAGCAAATGCCCCAGGTGTGTAGTGCACTCGGACGACGATAAGCTATGTTCGGCATGCCACAGGTCTCTGAATGACGACGGTTTCAAGCACCTCCGCCCGGACCGGTTAGGGCGAGCAGTAGGCTTCGTGGCCGCGTGGACGCAAAGAGAGAAAACCCTCCCCCCAGCTCTCGTGCGAGACTTTAGGCCCAGCAATGACTGCCTCTGCGCACGCCCAGACTGCTTCCCAGCTTTTTTCGCCGAGGAAGGAAGGAAGGCAGAGTCTCGCGTTTGCGGTGCTTGTGGGTACCGGAAATCGGGCAAGAGCATGGTAAGGTGGTACCCCATGGATGCTGCAGATGACGATGTCGCGGAGGGAAACGCAGCGGTGAGCGATGGCCTTTGGTGGTGCGGCCGCTGCTATCAGAAACGGTTGGACGGCATAGACACGAGAATCAGCCAGAGCACCCAGCGAACAATGCGCATGGATTGGGGGGTGAGGCGCCGGTGCCTCCAGATCCGTTGGACACGGTGCGCGCTATGGTGGAACAAGTCGTCCGTCGAGGTGAGATCCTGTACTGGCAAGACGTCGCCGATTGGGTAACAGCGGAACGCGTGAAGCTTGGCATGGAGGAGTTGCAAGCGAGATACCCAAGAAAAATCGTCCGTGCCATATTTGCAAGCATCGAGGAGTCCGGGACTTCGCGCTTAGTCAGTCACGAGCCAGCACATGGAGACGCACGCGAGCGAGAACTTTTCATCTTCCCGAACACCCTTGGGGACGAGCATCTCGTTGACTTCATGCTGCGTGCTCGCCGTAATGCACCCGTACAGCCACCATCCAACCAGCTAGCGGATAGGGGGGGGTCTCTCAAATCGATTCTGGAGGAAGTCGAGAAGGACACGGAGGACGCAGACGCAAGGATGTCCGTCGTGCGGGAAGCTGGTACAATCGTTCCAGCCGACGTGGAGAGTGATCCTGCCCTGAAGATCACCCCCGGGACGCGAGGAGCACCGCTACGCCGATGAGTTGGACATGAAAGTGAAGCCACCCAGAGATACTCTACTAACCACGTTTCCTCCGGCCTTGTTTGGGCTATACCAACGCATGACGAACATGGCACTGTATCGCGAAATTATCGCATCAGAGACCGAGCATCCTGGAGAGCCCTGGGTATGGCAGACCGAAGGGCGAGACGGACTACACCCTACCACCTCGGGCGACTTGGGGGGCGAGGACGGTGACGGAGAAAAGAAGGACGAGGTCAGTCCAGGAGCAGTGACGGTGTCGTTAGGGCTACGAACCGAGGAATAGGCCAGGCATATCGACAGCCTTAACCGCGACAGGCGATCCACGCATCGTAGGCTTCTGGTGATGTGTACGGTGGTGGTGAAGGCCATTTTGCGTGGTCGGCACATGGGTTCATGTGGTCGGCAGGTACATATATCGCTCCTTGGGATTGGGATTGGGGATGTCGTGCCCGGCATTATTGCACGTCAGATCTCCACGTCGCACCGACACATCGTGCGGTCTGATTCATTCTAACTCCATGTTTCAAGACATATTTCGCGCGTCCTTGTTGGTGGTTGAACAGGCCCGTCCGTGCTTCACTTCCGTTGGATGCATCCGTCCACGAAATAGGACGACCCCTACGGTATATCAGACGGACGAACAGCGCGCGCGTTTTCTCCCCTGTATTTCCCAACCTAGTTGCGCAGGGAGGTGGACGGGGGGGATTATTTTTCGGCCGCGCTGGGTGTCCGTTGTTTATTGGCATAGTATTTTGTTAGTCGCAAACTGCATGAAAGATACGGGGGTGCTGTGTGCGTTCGGGGCCTGTCTGTGTCATTTCTATTGACTGTAAATAAGGTGTTCGTTGTTTCCTTCAGTTCGGGCATGATGTTGATAGGTCTGGGCAACCCGGGGGGGGCAGTCTTGTGTGCAGTGTTCATGTGTAAGTATTTCCTCGCGTTTTCGACACGCCCAATGCTCAGTGCGTACAGGGGGGCACCCCAACAGCAATTTCAGGTCAAATCTAGCTGACGCCATTCAAGAGTACTCCACGTGTCGTACGTCTTGCAGCACAGNTAAATAAGGTGTTCGTTGTTTCCTTCAGTTCGGGCATGATGTTGATAGGTCTGGGCAACCCGGGGGGGGCAGTCTTGTGTGCAGTGTTCATGTGTAAGTATTTCCTCGCGTTTTCGACACGCCCAATGCTCAGTGCGTACAGGGGGGCACCCCAACAGCAATTTCAGGTCAAATCTAGCTGACGCCATTCAAGAGTACTCCACGTGTCGTACGTCTTGCAGCACAGTTCCAAGTGCTGTACAACCGCAAGATCAGCAGCTAACATTACCAATGCTCGGTGTTGCCGGCGGCGTGGCAGAAACTAAGCATGGTGCCTGTATGTTTGCAAGTTTTCGACTTCATCTGTGTCTACCTCTTGATTCCCGCCACCAATCAAGTTCAACCCTTCTGCAACATACTCTATGGTGCTCAGTCCATCTTCCGTCAAAAATTGGTGGCGATTGATGCTGTAGTGGGCGCGTTCTTGTGCTTGGTCGTTTTGGCGGGTGCACAGCAGGATGGTTGCGCCGCGGAGATACGAGTTTCATATTTTTTTTTAGGGGAGGGGCTGCGTGTTGCGCCGACAAGTTTCAAGCCTACAGTAGTGGACGGGATTTGGCAAATCTTGGTTCCCTAGATCAGCAGGGGAGCGGACAAGTCCACTTGCGGCTGGTAACGGCCACGCTGTGCTCTACTGTACTGCTGCTCTCCGCTGCACACATACATTCGGACATGTCGTCGCCTTGACAAGGCAAAATATGGTGAGGCCGGTGCAAGCACACAACACACGGCTACCGGAAACGGGCTGGGCGCTCGGAGGCAATGAAAGCTCTGATCGACGCTGATGCGCGTGCGCGCAAACGGCCGCGCTTGCCGGACGGCAGGACATCTCTGTGCGTTACGGCGTCCAATGGGCATCTGGGCCCGGTGAACGAGAGCTCCTTCGTGCGGTGAAGCTGACCCGCGCCGTTGACCGCGAATTCACCCAGGGGTGCATTTCTGTCCCCGCCGGACACGGCGACTTAATACGGCTACTCCGGAGGTGGTACAATAGGCGCGCTGGTACGACAATTTGGAAAAATCGAAGGAAAGATGCTCCTCCACGGGATACCTCGGAGAACGAGCACATTGACGCCGTAGCCACCTGTTTTGTCAGACGCGCAGTGGTTGACACTGCTGTTCATAGCCCTAACGGCCAAGAGCCTTCTTTCCATCAACTTCCTCCTGCAGCAACACGAGGGGAGGGCTTCCGACGCTGGTGCTTACGTAACCAACACCCATCGCCAACCAACCTAACTTCGGAGCATGATGCGATGCGATCCACTTGCTTTCCGGCACTTTGCACCTACTCAGTACTTCGCACCGGAGGTGATTTGCTGGAACGACGTTTACGACCAAGGTGTTGCTGCGTATGTTGTCCTGCCCATGGTACACCACAAACAATCAAACCGACTCGGATCCATTCATCCCGGTGGAAGGGGGGTGCGCAGCTACATCGCCAAAGCACGGGTAAGGAACCACGAACTGGCGCCCTATCGCCCAAGGGCGCGAAGTTGAGTCGACCGGTCGCGCGCAGAAATTCTCAGGCGCCGTCAAAGGCCACGCGTCTGGTTCATATTCAAATCAAGTTTTACTCTGTCGGCCTCACTCAGCGGATCCACACACGACATCAACTCTCAGCACAAAACATGCAAAAGTAAAAGGCTTTGGCAGCCAAGGTCCAACCGCCATCTCTAAGCCGACACTGCAATAAACCTCTTCCGCCGGCGAACACACAGAACTTACAACACCGACGACAAATCTATAGACAAAAAAAAAAAAGTTGCTTGACGCGAAAACAGGGTACCTCCGACGTGCGCAGCGTCGAGCAAGTTCAAGCACAAATACATCACACGACACCACATCGCCGACAGCAACAAACAACAACAACAACAACAACAACAACAACAACAACATCGTGCTCGAATCAATCGTCTTATATCACTAGAGGCTCTCTCTAGTTGTTGACCGCGTACTTATGCTTGCATGCCTTGGAAAGACACTCGTAGAAGACGGTCTGCCCCTCGTCTGCAGACCGCAGCTGCATGGTGTAGAACTCCATCTTGGGGTGCCCGCACTTCGGACACGCCTCCTCCACCTGAATACCCACCGCACGGGCGGGCGGGCCCCCAGGAAACGAACAAGAAGAGAGACGGGGGGGACGGGGAGAGAGAAGGAAAGGAGGAGAGACAGAGAAAGAGAGGGACAGAGAGACAGAGCGAGGGACAAAAGAGAGCGAGAAATCGGACGGCGAAGTCGTGGGGGATCGGGGCGAGGGACGTTGGCATCATCATCTGGGGAGGGTGTACTTGTGGTGCAAGGCGATACAGAGCTGATCAACGTGGGTACGAATGTAAACGCATGCCGTCGACCTAAATCTTGCCGTGGCCGCGCCCTTCGATACGCGTTCTCTACCTGAGTGAGCTAGATGTAAACATGGCGAACAGACAAACGGCACAACAATAGGGTCGCTCAACCCTATTGGAGAGGAAGAGACAAAGGCTTGCAGGAAGAAAACCAGGCACAACAACAACACAATTTTCGTTCAAGGAATACCCTACAGCTTCACATGCTAGGAAGCGTTAACTTAGATCCTTGGTCGACAGGCGTCCATGACGTGGCTGGAAAAACTTAAACTTGGATCCAACTACAACAGCGAGATATTTGGAGGTAGCACTGTTCTCTCGGGGAGAGTGGCCTTAGAGGGTACATGGTTGAGGGAAAATTGATCCAAAGTACAACGGCAAGAAAACTTGGAGGAATGGCTGCTGTTCCCTCTTCGGGAACAATGGCCGTTGGGGAGGGGGGGACCTTCCTGGCTTTTGAAGTCGAAGAAAAAAATAACGCGTAGATAGCGCTGTGCATGTAGAGATACACTTTGGAGTTGATATTTGAAAGTCGCAGTTGCACGGCCGAATATTTACTTGGTAACAGCTAATGGAGCATGAAATACGCCTTCTGTTGAAGACCACATCTACGGTGGAAGTGGTACATGAAGGCTTCACAATAACCCCGAGAAAGGAAATGACTCCTTCTTCAGTTGTGCCGGTTCGTCGCATTCCTTACATCGTTTCAGCATAGCGTACAACACGTCCGAGGGAGTCGTGATCGCTCGGAAAAATGACAAGACAAAACGCGGACATGTACAGTAGTTGCTTCCATCGCCCATTGTCATCAAACGTGGTGGAATACGCACCGTTGCTCGCTGAAGCTCCTGCTTCTCTCCTTTTCGCTGGATCTGCACCAACCACTCTGGTTCCGCTCTGTTTTGACTCCTGGTGACCACTTCCACCTCCCCGAAACCTGACGCAACACCAGACACGAGATGGGGATACAACGTTAGGCGAATTGGAAGTTACACGAGCAGTCGCGGTCCCCGAATAAGGCGGTCGCCCTACATAAGGCGGGTGAAATAGGATGGCGCGGACGGGATAATAACAGTTGTTCTACACATGGAATAAGACGGCTGCCACCAGAAGGTGGCCTTCATCACCTGGCCCCACCACCACCTTCTTCGGAGACGGCTGCATAAATGCGTGGTCAGTAGTTACGCGACCACCCGGGCGATCGGCAACAGCAGTGTACCAGTAGTCTACGCAGGTTTCTCCAAGTAAACAAACATACTTGGATATAAATCGGATAAGTCTGGGCTGGGTACCTGGTACAGCAGCCCAGTACTTGCGCACTGGTGGGTTGTGCCGCAACATGCACAATACCCGCCTACCCGTAAGGTTGCAAGCCAGCGCACAGGGGTGCGATCATTTTTCAAATCGTTATTTCTCAGCTGTAATATTGTATGTCCACAACCAGTAGGGTGCGAGCGCCAACTGATACTTGTCAGGAAAGCTCTCGATGAGATACTTCCAAAACCGCACTTTTCGATAGTGCTAACCTCCTTGTTGTGGAGAAATTACGCTTTGGGTATATCTCGAATGGGTAGTCTTTCTCTGCGTGTAGTTATTCTTCCTTAGGCTGAATCTTATGCACATGGATTCCTTTCCCAAAAAGCTTCACCTTTCAGGATGGGCAGAAACTCGGCTTCTTATACAGCCAGATTCTTCAGTTTTGCGGGTCGACAAAATCCGGGTTCAGCTTTTTGGGTGGCATCCATCCGAAAAGTTTGCAAGAAATCAGTATGGTGCCCACCCAGATTTCTAATCCCAACAGTTCACCGCTGGGTGAATCCAGACGACATAATCGGCGAGTGCGACCTGAGTTCTCGGCGTATCGCTCCCATCAAGGGCTCCCAGCAACCCTACGCTGAAGGGCTTGCTATTCTGCACGCTGGCTGTTGATGGTCGCTCGGCACGCGTGTGTAAAAAAACATATCGCATCGCACCAAGCATGGGAGACGCCGAAACAGGTCAATCCGCCACGAGACAGCAAAAAAAGCCGCTTTTTGTCAGAAAGGGAGGACACAGCAACTGATTTCTCGCTCCCTAGGCCACCGATCGAAGCCAGACCGGTCAGAGCGTACTCTCTGTTCCTTGCTCTCTGCCGGAGTAGAGTTGCTCAGCAGCTCGTTGATCCAATCTTTTGAAATCGTCGTCTGTGTGTACACAAGCTGTCCGTTGAAAATTGCTTCCAGACCTTCAACACATTACTCTGTTCTCAAGTGAAGCAGACCAGCAAAAAGTCCCAGCTCGAACAAGCAACGGGCACCACGCGCATGCGTCTGTCCGTCGATCGAGGGTACGCGCTGCCGAGAAAATCTACTCCGGCAGAGAGCAAGGAACAGAGAGTACGCCCTGACCGTTCTGGCTTCGATCGGTGGCCTAGGGAGCGAGAAATCAGTTGCGGTGTCCTCCCTTCTCTGACAAAAGGCGGCTCTTTTTGGCGGGTTGACCTGTTTCGGCGTCTCCAATGCTTAAACCGGTCGCCCCGGTGGTATAGTGGTGCCCTCGTGAACCGCTAGTTGCAGAGGGTCGTGAGTTCGAATCCCCACGGGGGTGAAAAATTTGCAAACTTTGCGGGTGAAAGCGAAACTTGCTGAAAAGCTCTCGAGAGTACCAACCTTCGACGTTAGCACCGTTGACGAGGGAAAGGGACGGCTGGACCCTTCCCGCGATAGAAATAAAAATTCAGCACGCACCGCAGGAGGAAGGTGGGGCATGAAAATAAATAAAAACGAAGAAAAAAGCCCTGGTGTTTACCCCCTCCTGTGTGACCCTGGATGGTTGTAGTTGTACGAAAAAATACACTGAAAAGTGTTGTATCCTATATACGCTGAAAACGTGTAATACACGTCTCACCACGAAAAATGGGAGGACTGTCGCCATAATAAATAGGACGAAAACACACACAACACATGCTTGGTGCGATGCGATGAGTGTTTTTACACACGTGTGCCGAGCCGCCATCAACAGCCAGCGTGCAGAATAGCAAGCCCTTTGGCGTAGGGTTGCTGGGAGCCCTTGATGGGAGCGATACGCCGAGAACTCAGGTCGCACTCGCCGATTATGTCCTCTGGGTCGATCTACACCCACCCCCCAGGAGTCTACCTCAGGAATCCAGGTGTACAAGAATCAGCCTTAATCGTTTGCACCCCTGTGCGCTGACTCGCAACCTTACGGTACCTGGGGTTTGAATATGCGGCGCAATATATCACGCACCGTCCACTCACTTTCATAGGATGTCCGCAAGTGGCAGTGGTCACACAAGATGTCCCCAGACTCCGGAGGGTCCAATACGCTCCCGCACGACGGGCAGAAAGGCCACGGCATGCCTCTGCAGCAGCGGTGAGGTGGGCAAGGTGGTGTTGTCCGTCCCGCAGCACGAAGCTACACCACGAACAACGCTTGTAGTTCGGGTATGTTGAGGGAAAGTCCTCCTGCAGGCGTGATGGTCTGGTAACTAGCCGGGGTGATTGGATGAACGCCCTCTCTTCTATAACGCTCCACCCTCTCCTCTCACTGTCTGCCGTGCCGGCTCTCTGCTGCGCTGTCGTGGTGTGGTATCGACCAGTCGTGACTACTGCACATGGTGGTGACTTGGTAGGGGGGGTTACCTCCATGGCGGTGCCCCCCTGTCCAAAAGATCCAGCCATCCACACTGCCCAAGTCGACACTCATCGACCAGGCCTGGCCACACGCCAAACGCCAAACATGATGCCGGCGATTTCCACCAATTCTCCTTTAATGATTAGCCCTCTGCGAAAAGATGACCTACGCCTACACGGGGAGAGAATTGTAATAAGAACTCCAATTTTTTTCGTATAACATATTCCGCGGCGAGACTTGCGCCGGTTCGTCTTTCGCGCGCAGGACCCCGCCCAAGCCTCAACTCCTTAATCCTCAACTCTTTGCCCTCTCTCACCCTCTACCTCTCGTTCAAGGAAAGCTTTAGCTTTCTACACCACGCGCTGAATGAGACAGGAGGAAAGACCCGAAGACTAGCCGTGTCATCATGGAATAAACTGCTGGTCGAGGCCGCCTGGTCTTCCGCCGGAACGAAGTTTCTACCCACCACCGAAACGGTCGCTTGCGCACGCCGAGCTGCGTGCAAGGTGCGTCTAGAAGCAAACCCAGAGAGTACGCCTGCGGACAAACTGGATGCCCTTACCGGGCACAAGGAAGAGTTTGAATCTTGCTGGGATTACTCTTGACAGAGACCCGTGATTTGTGGGGTGTACTCGGACCAACGAAATAATTTTGTTGGAGGGTGGACTGCGGTGCATGTAAACGAAACAGCGGTGTAAGCACGCATCCAGCGCCGCCCCGCTCAAACAGGGCCAAATGGACCGAAAAAATTGTAAATTCTCTCCGGCCTTGCATAAATTTTTGGACCACTTTCAGCGAATACAAACACGTGCCACGCTCGAGATGGCAGCCGGGGGTCATGGGCTGTGTCTGTGGAGAACTGGTCACAACAACATCGAAAGTGTTGGGTTCGTAGAGTCCGCGTTCGTCGAGGTACAAGAGGAGCCATGTCGGCGTAATTCCCGACCGAGCAGCATTCGTATCACGTGCGGTATCTGAGGCTTTCAGCATCCAGCACTACAAAATCCCAGGAACGCCTATTTTCGAATCAGAACAAAATTTTTTCTAAATCTGACAAGAAACAGTCGTGGGGTGGTTACCACTAGCTGTACATCCAATATCTTAGTCCAGCTCGACAATGGCGACGAAGAAAGAATTGAACCTCAACCCGAATATCGTTCTTCATTACCAGCGGGTATTTACTGTTCTAAAGGCTCAGCGAGTATGAAGAGCCTAGCAGTAACAAGTTACACCTGCCAAGGGCACTACTGTGTCACAGCAGTACTGTACTGCTGATGATTCTCCACTCACACCGAGCATCGACCAGTCATTGTGGGAGTTCCAGACAAGCGCTCTACCGCACGTGCTTCAGTGAGTTAGCTTGGAGGTGATATCGCCCTCAGACAACACTCGACGTATACACGCAAAGACTGCTGATCACTCGTTCCTGAAGCTTTCCCGTCGGGAGCATGGATCCGCTGTTGTTCTGCTCCTCAAAAGAAAGCTCCCTTTGGTTCTTCAGCGACATGTTGGATCACTCACAGAGCGGCCACGACCACTTGTTGCTCTCTCGGAGCACCGCATCCAGAAGCTGGGCAACTGTGCGACCAACCTATTCATGACAGACTGAAAGATATCACCGTGCGGGCATCTCGAACCCTCAAGACGCCCGCTTGCCTACGTACGAAATCTAAAGAGGTCAGTCTGCACATCGTTTACCATACACCACGCACACGTTGCCCACCGTGGAGATGACTTCTGTGCACCAATGCCCTGCTCGAGGCCCACCCACCCCCGCTTACGTGTGCAAGCACCTTCCAGGTTGCGGCAACTCCGTCCCGTGCCTGTTTCGTGGATAAACATGTTATGATTTCCATCACAGTGCCCCCCAGACATCTGTCGCCGCCACGGCTACGCCCAGCCGTTTCTCCTTTTTAGCGATATCTACAACCGTAACCAACCACGAACCTTCGTCCCTCCAATTCCCACATGACGCCCGTGCCACAGGTGAAGTGCCATTGCTGCCGTGAGCTCCCTCGTCATATATTCTTCCGAGAATGACCCTTAGCAGTGCCCTCCTGTTCGGCGGGTGCATGGGGCGCCTCAACGCCCCCTCGGCGGTGGCCATCGCGAGCGATGAGGTCACCGGGATGCAGTCTAAGGTACACCACGTTTGTTTGTGGAGAAACACCGGTATGACAAAGCCTGTCTCATGCTCACACGTCGATTTTACGCCGCTATTAGACGGCGGTGGAGGCGTTCTCAATGTTTCTTGGTACAACGCAAGTACGTGACGCCAATATAGTCCATTTCGGGGTCGTCTTTCGTTCTAATGTGGGCTGCTTCTTCGTTCTTAACAGTGCTTGCCGGTACGTGCCTACTTCATTACTTGTTCGCCGGTGAACACCAACAGCTGATGGTGGCGCTCCAGTCCAAAAAGGAGGAGTATCGCACCAAGTTCAAGCAGGAGATGAGCTTCACGAGGTGAGGTCGATACAAGGGGGGCAACATGCAGCCTGAGTACGGTTGGGGCTATCTTTTTCCGTCAAAGACTGCGATAAGTGCAGCGAGCTTTTCGGACACGCACAAACACTCAAGAGCTTGGGAGAGTGAAAAACATTATTGGAACATGAATTCGAGATGAATCCCATACATTGCAGAGGCGTGTGCCCGCCTCACCAATATCCCCTCAAAGTGCTCTTGGGTCGGCCGCGGTCCTCCGTGAGCGTAGGGCGCACTATCGTAGTCACATACATTACGGGAAGATATAGATATGATACCAGCGATGTTGGTGGTGTGAGGTGAAAAAACAAGACGCATCCCTCCCCTCCTCGTGCTCGATTTTTCTTCCCACCTTTCCCATAGGGTGCTTCTCAAGCTTGGCACCGTTCGGACATGTGAGCAACAGGGTCGTCGATGGTCGGATAGGAGTAGGGCGCTGTGAAGCCCAGCTTCCTTTGTCTAGGGGCACCCAAGATTTACTCTGCATCGCAGGAGAAATTAGGAATACGTGTTTTCTGCGTGCACTGCATGGCATGGACTTAACCGAGGGGACAGATCTTTTCAATGATGTGGGGTAGAGCGCTGCTGCTATTATTACCGCCACGCCAAAGTTCACAATACGTGCTCTCCTTCTATATTCTTCCCACACCCCGGCGAAGCGAGGGTTCGGTCGTCGTTGGCAAATAATGAAGTATCAGCCTGTCTGTCTGCCTCTGTCTGCCTCTGTCTGTCTGTCTGCCTCTGTCTGTCTGTCTGTCTGTCTGTCTGTCTGTCTGTCTGTCTGTCTCTCTCTCTCTCTCTCTCTCTCTCTCTCTTCGCCCTGCTAAATGACGCCAAAAGTCATGAACGCCATCCGGCGGGTGTTTCACGACCGGGACACAGACCAGAGTGGGCGCATCGACATGTGCGAAATGTCCACCGCGATGAAGGATCTCAAGGTCAACCTGTCAGAGGACGAGATCAAAGCCTTGTTCAAGGTGAAGTAGAGAAACGAGTGCGATGACATAACGGCCACACCTATTCAAGACATGTGCAGCAGCTGGAGCATGTGACGGAGAAAACTTCTTTGTCACAATACGTCTCAGCCGGAATCTGCTTGCAGGACACAGTATTATAATGAAAACTGTAGAATCGAAGAACAAGAAGCGACCGGATCAAAGCTCACCGACGTACCTCTGAGGTAAGCAGAGCCCTTTGGTGGAAACGGATTGTACCAGCTATGGCGGAACAAGTCGTTTTTTGCTACGTCATTCCATCCTGCCATTGCTCGGGTGTTGCGAAGACGCGGTAGAAACTTGAAAAATGTAGACCTGTGAATAAGGCGTCGCCCCCAAAGCGGGACGAAAAACTCGTACTTGACAAAAACGTGTCCTGTTTACTTATTTTTCGTGTGCGTGACGGGGGGTTATTGCCGCCGGAAAGATGGCCGACTTTTACGAGGATAATCAGCTGACGATGAAGCAGTTTCTCGTGGTTCTCGCCATGGGCTACGTGCTGGACGCCATCCCCGACCTAATGGAGGTGCGTGCCTAGAGCCGAAGAGTGTTTTGCAAGGATTATGTTGTAGGCAGTACGCGCGAACCGGTGCATGGATGGCTGCTCAATATCATGCATAACCGAACCCTGGGACAAGAATAGACCTTCAAGATTCCATGGTCCTTCATGGGGTGCGTGGGGCTTAATCGCGAACGCCCGGGTTTTTCCGAACGCTTCGGTCTCGCGCCCCAACTCTCGCGTGCTGGAGGTACGTCTAGCCTTGCGAATCGGACCACACTCGCCCAGCCACAATTTCACGCTTACGTAGTACTCTTCCCAGCCCGCGAAAGCCCGCAGGAAACGCCGAGGCGAGGGCACCTGTTGATGTGCCCTAGCCCTCGCGAACACTCGCTATCTCACCCCCTTATCCCCATCCCCAACCGCACAACTACAACAACCCTCTTAATGGTGCAGAAACCGGCGAATGCCGAGGCGGAGGCGGCTGCTCGCGCGGCGGGGCGGCGGATGAGCAATTTCTACAACAACGAGCAGACCGTGCGGAACGCGCTTGAGCTGTTCACGTGAGCGACGTCACGAGTAGTGGCTGATTTTTCGACACTAACCAGCGCTGTGTTAGGCTCAAGACACACATCTCGAGAGACGACGGCGACGGTTGGAAGAATAATTTGAACTAGATATCCTCCGTTACAGTAGTAGCGAAAGGTGTGGAGTGCCCCGGCTCTCACGAGTTAGCCGGGTCACAGAGAGTCCCGCGGGGTTGTGTCCTTTTCTATTGTAAAGTAATGTCGTTCACCTATTCGTCTCGTCTGAAGAAAGACTGTGTTTGGCTGCAAATCGAAGGTACGCCTACTTGTTGTTCGACAAGGAGTGCAAGGGGGTAATCAGCCGGGAGCAGGTGATGATCGTCGTGGCGGAAAACGGGCAGAAGGACGAAGGCAGCATGAGCATTCTCTCGCAGGTACCGTTGTTGTTGCTTTTGTTGCTGCTGCTGCTGCTGCTGCTGCTGTTGCTGTTAATGCTTAGCATTCTTCTTATGATGGCAATGAATTTGATCTTCGACAGCTTTTCCAGAAGTGCGCCAGAATACTCGAATTGGGCACAAACGTACGCAATGTGCCTGCTGCGGCAGCCGCCATATTTGCGCTGCCGTGATAGGAAACGATGAAAAGCATCCGTTACAATCGCCAACATTGCTGCTGCCGATGTCATTGTTCCCCACGGAGAGTGTATGGCTGCGAATATGGCATACCTGGTACAGTAGTAAACACCTCTTTAGGGCTCACAAACGTTTCGTCATTTTGCTCATGTTGTGGCTGTGCCTGTGCAGTCCACAGCCTGAGTCGACAGGGCGAGAAGAAGGGGGGTGGCGGAGGGGGGAGAGTGGGGGAGAACAGAACTCAACATTACCAAACAGAAGTGCGAAGCGAACATGGTTAACAAACGGCGATGATTATCAGTGTCGCGTCGCAACCGCAGGAGCGATGGGATGAGATGGACTGGGATAGCAACGGCGATATCAGCTTCGGAGAGTTCGTGTACGCCTTCACCAAGTGGGTCGACGTCGACGTGGAAGACACGGCCGAAGAGTTGGTAAGCCGAGATCGCTCGTGTGTACGAGGGAGCGTTGCTTGGATGATGGGGGATTGGTTAGAGAGGCTTCTACGCTCCAAACTACAACGACAACACCCAGAAGTGCTGAAGCTGGATATAACGAGAATCATGGTCGTGCTCAAAATTCTCCTCTACTATTCTCGCCTTTCCGCTGCTCTCTTCAGGCCATGGAGGCGGAGGCCGCCGCGGCGGCGGAGTTGAAGCGGGAAGGAGGACAGGCCAGACGAAAATCTTCCGTCAGCGTTGCAAGAAAAACCTCCGTCATGGCAAAGGTACAGACCGGCTTCGTGCAACTGTTGCAGTGGTTGACGTAGTTGTTGTTGTTGGACTAGCCGCCGTGGCACGAGTGCTGCGGTTGTTGCAGCTGTTGCATCTGTGCAGTCATCGATATCGTGGTCAATTCACGTTCGTCCTGAGGCTGCATTCACGTCGCTCAACTTTGATACCTTTACCCACCGCCCTTCTTCTCGTCGTTGCCAGGAGATTTCCCGTCGAATTTCTTCGGCGTTGCTCCCCCAGAGTGACTCGGCAGTCGACCCCGGCGGCAGCACCAAAAACGATGCCGGCGATCCACCGTCTTCATCTCCGAAAGATGCCGCTGGTGCTTCTGCCGCTACTGGACCGCCAGTAAAGCCGGCGATGTCGCCATCCGCGTTGGCTTCGGGTCAGGTACGAGTACTCACTGAAGTTGTTTATTTCTTTCTTCCCCGCACTTCATTTTTTCCTGAACGCAGAGGAACTGTTCCGTTCGCGTAATGCAAAATAGCGCACCCATTGGTTGATTTTGAGTATTGGGTCAAGGAAAACGAAGACGTATATGCCAGAAAGAAGCCGCCGTGAGCCCCTCTATCCCCAATTCACCACCTCCCATTCCTCACCCGCCGCTTCCCGCATCATCGAAATTGTAACAGCAGTCCCATGCTGCCAATAAATCCTTGGGTTTCGCCGGAGGTTCAGAGAAAGCCAAGGAGGAGGAGTCGATGAAGGGGGGGGCAGGGGCCTAAAACGTGAACGATTTTTGTGGGGGAAAACGCCTTGCGGTACCAGCCTCATCCCGGTCCCCGGTGTTTCTGTGCAACGCCTGTTTGGTGTGCAAACCCGTTCTTTTTCTTTCCGTTTCCTTTCTCGCCTGCGCCGGGGTGTGGCGAGGGTGCTTCGTACAGAGCACACTCTTGCCCCGCCAGGCGGCCATTCGCGGTGTTGACTACGACCTCTCTGCCTGCCCCTCCACCCCCACCCCGCCGTGTTCTTGGTGCTGTGCGTGCGTGTGAACCCAACCACGGTTTATTTCTACCCTTTGTTTCTACCCTTTGTTTCTACCCTTTTGCTGTGGTCTAGACTACATGGTAATGTCGGCATGTGCACGCTTGGATCAAAGAGGTGGGTATATGGAGTATGTAATAGTCCTTTGTGTTGAGCCCATCTTGCGGCCGAAACACACCATCCTGGGAAATTTCGGATGGCGAAAGACTCGAACGTATAAACAGCGTGGGGTGATAAATATATTGGAATGGGGAAATTGTTTGGAAGCAGTTGGTGTGGTTGGATTTTGCTTGGGATAGATGCGGGGGGTACTCTGTCTGTTTGTGTGAAGGGGGCGGGGTTCCCTGTGGAAGTTGAGTTGAGACCCCTGTGGGACAGTTGGTTGTAAGCCCCACCCTTTTCTCTATGAAACTACTCTTATAGATCATACGGTCGGGGTCCGGTCGAAAGCCCAAAAAACGAGCAAATTCCACGTTCAAATCGAGATTTACATGCATGTCACCGCTGGCATCAAGTGTTAGGCCGCAGTGCCGTCCCCAGTGGCTATCCCGCCCACCCCGGTGCCCCCAGTGCTTTCAAATCCCCCGACCCCAGACCGCCGCATCCATCTGAAACGAACTCCCGCCACCACGGGGGGAAATATAGATGATGCTGCGGGAAGGTGGAATTGCGGACGAATGGGGCACCTGCCTGTGGGGAGGGTTGACAACGGAAGGGGACGGATTGTGAGGTGCCGGTGAAGTTTGTGAACATGGTGCTCTGTATGTCGCATTTGACATGCTCGCGCTCAACCCCTGCGGCGCACGTGATTGACTCACCTCGTTCCCGTAACTAACACCCGGTCTTACTCTGTGTGTGTATGAGTGTGTGATCCTACCAACGGGTAAAGAGCTGTTGTTCCTTAGCCCTATTCCCTCCTCCACCCCGCCGCGACACAACCCTGGTTGCTCTCTCCTTCCCCGCTCCCTGCAACTCTCCTCCCGCGGCTCTCGTCGCCCTCATGTATGTGTGTGTCTGTCTTCCGCCGGGTGCATAAATAGGCAGAAACCGATCATGTTCCGGAGGGTTTCCTCGCTTAGCGAAAAATACACCACGATACCCGGCTTTTCCCTCTCTACGGGCTTGGTTGTCTCCCCACAATGACTTCCGTGCTCTTGCCCCTCCGGCCTCCCTCTCTCGTCGACTCGTTTTTGTCGAGTCTCTCTCTGTTGTTGAGCCCGTTGATATATCTTGGTGGACTGATTGAGTCCCACCAAGCCCACCAAGATTACGTGGGTAGGAAATGAAATGAGGGGGCGGATAGGTAGGCTGTTTCTTATCGTAACTCCTCATGACTGAGTCCCACCAGGCCTACAAGAGAAATGCCTGGTGTTGGCCGATGAAACGATCCCTACAAACCTGTCTTGGCCAAGACTTGTGACTGAGCGGCGGCTTGCTGTACTTCAGGGGAGGAACCGATACGCCTGTTGTGCCCGGTACAATGACGACGGCATGCGCCTTACACCACCCCAATGCCGCAGTACGTGACCCGCCGCAACAGGCGGGGGAGAGTAGTTCTGGATGGTCAAGCAACCGGTGCCAGTAGGAATTGGCCGCATTCTGCGTATACACGCCAACGAAAGTGAATCCCATTTGACCTTCGCAGCCCTGTTGATATCGCGAGAAGAACGGCAGTGCGACCCCGGTGTCGCAGGGACACGCTGGACCAACGCGTCCGACGCCACGGGTCCGTAATACACGGATCTATGGTGCCCCCGATCTCGTTGGGAAAAAACGAGGAGGGTGGACATTTGTCAACAACTTTCCAAGAGCAAAAATACGCTTCGCCGGAACTCCTTCCAAAACCGGGAATGCCACACACACAGTTTTCGAAGACTTATTCATACGGCAAAATATAAAAATATTACAGTGGCACCAGGGTGTGATATCTTGCGTTACTTGTGATACACTTGCGCACCCGCCCGTTCTACGGGGGCGATTGTTCAGCTATTATGCTACATCTGTGGAGATGCTGGACTGTACGTAGAGGACAGTGTGACAGGATCTAAGGAAGTGATTGATAATTTAGCCAGCGTATATACCCGACTGTTAATGTATGGAATTCTCGCAAGCTCGACAATCGACGTATCAGGTTCAACACTCACAGCAGTGATTTGCCTTTGGTGGGCAAAGGCATGGCATATGGCTCGATCTGTCGTCCGCTCAGAGGATGGTGATGTGGTGTTGAGAGTAAACATCTGGGTTTAGTGTGGGCAACCGCGGAGAGGAGGCGTTTGCCCCAGGGCCCAGGAGACAAATATCCTGTACCTCCAGTATCCTAGCACCGGTGGGGCCGGCCGATCGGAACAGTAGCTGTGCTGAGCTCCCGCGGGCACCGAGCTTTTTCCGCATCATCTTGAGGTAAACACGTCAATGGGCTACGGCCGTGGTCTAGACCACTTTGTAGACAGACACAGACGAAGTCGCAGGAGCGTGCGCGCCGTCAACCCCTGCCATAAGCGATTCCCACGTTGCCCGAAGAAGTACTACATAGACTATGTATTGTAGATGAAAATGTTTATTTAGGCAAAATAGGTGGGGTGTAGACTACTACTCCTGTAAATAAATCGGTAGTGTTATAGACTAGTTCTATACGACACCGGTGTCGTACTTCCTTATATACGACACCTACCATTTCTTGG
>CACKRE030000435.1:40990-52745 GCA_902602495.3 Ectocarpus sp. CCAP 1310/34 | reverse complement strand
TTCGTTTTTGGTTCTTGTTACCAAGTGTCGCCTTTGCCTTTGCCCTTGCCTGGCCTTCTTTACACTTTGCCGTGTTGTTGTATCATTGTTGTATGTGGTCTACTTTATGAAATCGTGTCTGGCCTGTTTCCGATTCCCTTTGAGTAATCCATACAACTGTCTTTTGAGCATTGGCATCAGATTTGGCCTCTGTGTCTCGGTGTATTATTTTTCCTTTCTCGGTCCATCTTTGCGCCTTTCTTGTTGAGGGGGGGTGGGACAGCCTCTAGGCTAGGCGGAGTTTTCTTCGCTCTGCTGGCGGAAGACTGTTGGTTTAGCTTGTTTTTCGCAGGATTATGTTTTTGGGTCGGGGTGGTTTGCTTTGTGTTCCCATGGCCTGGCGCGTGCGTATGTACACTATTTTTGTTTACGGTACAACATTTTTTTTGTTTTTGCTAAGGCCACTTGTTACGCTGTCTCTTTTTGGGCTGTCCCTTTTCTCAAAAAGGGACAACTGACCAAAAACCACTTGTTACGTGGTCTTTTTTTGCGTTTTTGAACCTCCCGAAAAGGGACAGCGAAAAAAGACCACCCCATCCTGTCCCTTTTTGGGCAACTTTGTCCCTTTTTGAGAAAAGGGACAGCCCAAAAAGAGACAGCGTAACAAGTGGCTTAAGTTTTTGCGGCGTCGAGTGTACCCAAATGTGTGACCACAGGCTCCTATGGTTGTTTTGGAAAAGAGAGCTACAGAGTAGTAAATGTGAAGTGAGGACACAGGCTTCTGTCAGGGACAGGGGCCGTTGTCGCCGCATTTTAATCCCACTGCCAAGGGCTGCTAGGGTTGAGGAATGTAGCGAGAGAAACTAGATAAAGGAAGAGTGGCCCGAGGGGCGAAAGGAGGGTCGGAAGGCAACCCTCCGATTCCCCTCGGTGAAATGCCATAAATCTCCGCAATTCAGTAGCTCTCGCGGTGCTTTTATTGTCGACTCTTCTGCCTCGGAAGTGCCGTATCCTATCTTGACGTGTATTGCACACAGATGCAATGGTTGCCATAATCTCGACAGGTGTCCTCCACAGAAGGCAGAAGAAAAAAACGTGCATNTAATCTCGACAGGTGTCCTCCACAGAAGACAGAAGAAAAAAACGTGCATCTGCACAATTCTGTGGTCTTGTGGTCCTGTAGGTAAGACCTTCCTGCACAGCAGTGAAACGCCGGTACTGTGTTGGCCCGTATGCATAAACAAGAACGGTTGCACCGCCGTGAGGGTGCCTCCGGTGACACGCGTATCGCAGGGCCAGGGGCCATGTTGCGTTTGTTTGCATTTTTCCCATAGAGGCCGGCCGCTGAGAAAAAAATGAGCAAGAGGTTGAAATTAAGAGTGAAAGATCGGCAGCCTCGCGAAAGAGAACGGTGTGACAGAGTGTAGACCCAAACATGACAACCGAAGCCTCCAACAATCAACTGACACACAACGGGTCTACCGATTGTTTATTGTGCCCGGTAACACACCTATGTAGCAGCCCCCCACCCGAGTTTGGAGAAGTTTGCTAGTCATCATTGTACGCGAATAAATCTACAACCTACGTTTTCTATGAAGAACACAGCGCGAAGAAAGCTTGTTCTACGCGAAACAGTCACTTGCGTACTGTAGTCCCCACAAAGACTACGTCAACTAATGCGGAGTATATTTTCCTTCGTATGAAAACACTCAAAACTCATGAAGAAATGCGGCCAGGCCGAGGTCCCCGTACCATCACCGTACGGCGTCTCGTCACGCGCAACACGAACCCAAAAAACGGGAGTCATCACGCGGATATCTACTGATCGATACGAGATCTATCATGTCTCACAATGTTCGTCGGCGATATCAATTCCGCTACACACAATTTCTCCAGCCGCCTTTCCCTGGGAATAATGTCCACGTGTAAATATCGACATGGAACGTAGACAAAATGGTTTCTTCACCAGACCATATCAACGACACCAGAAGGAAAGACTCTATTGGGATGCGCGAGGGTTGATATTCCACAAGCTAAATATCCAAGCCGAACAAACGAAATCGTCGGGACAGCAGTGCCCCAGGCTGCGAAAAGAAATACCGAGGGAGATCTACGCAACAAGGGGACCCCTCTCCCCCGGAGACAAATTAGGCAGCAAGTGCTTATTAACCTACCACCCTAAAACCCCAAAACACGCCCGATAGTTCGGTAGGAAACAAGNGGGACAGCAGTGCCCCAGGCTGCGAAAAGAAATACCGAGGGAGATCTACGCAACAAGGGGACCCCTCTCCCCCGGAGACAAATTAGGCAGCAAGTGCTTATTAACCTACCACCCTAAAACCCCAAAACACGCCCGATAGTTCGGTAGGAAACAAGCAAGTCGGGTATTAGAGGAAACATTCCCGTACAATCGCACTCCACGCGGGAGACGAAATTTGAACCACCAGCAGAGCTGTGCACTGGAAGTCACCCCCTTGTTACTGCAAAACCAGAACAAACTCTTGAGCTGTCTTCCTTCTTGCTCGACCTCCTAACTCTTGGTCAAGGATGAACACCTCGCTCGACAGAAGTGCAAATCGAAGACGCTGTTGACGGGAAACAAAAAAACAAGAACAAGGGCACCAGGGGAGAGCTAACACAAGGAGCGCGGCGAGGGACGCACAACACGGCACGACGTACACCACACGACACCGAAATCACCGGGACAGCAGCCGGTTTGGCCCCCTAAAAAGCAAACCTCGAGAAAACATAGCACACGATTCGCACACAAATGGTCGGTGTTTGTGTTGACACCTTCAATGTAGTCTTATGTGTCTGACCTTCCGTTCATGCGAGCTTGTATGAATGCCGCAGCTGCAACCGCCGCCTGGCCACCATTGGGGAAATGGGCCAAGGCTTGGATAGCAAGGTCCCTAGCATTTAGTGCGTGGGAACGGGTGTCGTCAGCAACACCCCCAGCGGCCGACGCTCCGTGAAGCCCCCCCATGCCGCCGGCGCCGGCGCCCACCGAAGCCACTCCGCCAACACCGTTCGCGGCGGCACGAGCGGCACCCGCGGCAGCAGGCGCACCCACAGCCGCCGAGGTTCCGTGAAGACCCCCCATGCCGCCGGCACCTGCGCCCACCGAAGCCACTCCGCCAACACCATTGGCGGCGGCACGAGCGGTACCCGCGGCAGCAGGCGCACCCACAGCCGCCGTTCCGTGAAGACCCCCCATGCCGCCGCCGCCGGCGGCGGCCAGGGAGCCGACTCCGCCAACACCATTGGCGGCGGCACGAGCGGTACCCGCGGCAGCAGGCGCACCCACAGCCGCCGTTCCGTGAAGACCCCCCATGCCGCCGCCGCCGGCGGCGGCCAGGGAGCCGACTCCGCCAACACCATTGGCGGCGGCACGAGCGGTACCCGCGGCAGCAGGCGCACCCACAGCCGCCGTTCCGTGAAGACCCCCCATGCCGCCGCCGCCGGCGGCGGCCAGGGAGCCGACTCCGCCAACACCATTGGCGGCGGCACGAGCGGTACCCGCGGCAGCAGGCGCACCCACAGCCGCCGTTCCGTGAAGACCCCCCATGCCGCCGCCGCCGGCGGCGGCCAGGGAGCCGACTCCGCCAACACCATTGGCGGCGGCACGAGCGGTACCCGCGGCAGCAGGCGCACCCACAGCCGCCGTTCCGTGAAGACCCCCCATGCCGCCGCCGCCGGCGGCGGCCAGGGAGCCGACTCCGCCAACACCATTGGCGGCGGCATAAGCGGTACCCGCGGCAGCAGGCGCAGCCTCACCGGAAGTGCCATCCACCGAGACGCCGCGCGCACGCTCGAAGTGGTCGCACATATCCTCGNCATCCACCGTGACGCCGCGCGCACGCTCGAAGTGGTCGCACATATCCTCGACCTTGCCCATGCCGCACTCCCAATAGTTTTCGCCCTGGGGTGTGCGGTATTTCGGGAGGGCAGAGGTGCGCGAGGCAAGATAAGTGGGGCTTTTCCAATTGCGATACTCCCGAAAAACCAATGCGAACTAACCATAAACCGATAGGCCGGGATCGGTGATGAGCGAGCAACACATCGCCTCATGAGCGCCATCAACCTACGCGGTACCCCATATATCACCACACACAAACGGCATGCATTCTTTTACTCACTTGACGCTGCAATATTTTACACGGAATGCCGTGTTCCTTGCACTGCGGTGGTTTCGGCCCGCCTCCAGCGCCCGCGCCCTCGCCACCAGCCCCAAAGCCACTGCCGGCGCTGCCCACGGAAGACCCGCCGCGTTTGTCCTTCGCGGCGGCACCAGTGGCGCCGGCTGAAGCATCCGAGGCCCCGCCGGAACCGCCATCCACCGTCACGCCGTCTNCGGCGGCACCAGTGGCGCCCGCTGAAGCATCCGAGCCCCCCCCGGAACCGCCATCCACCTTCACGCCGTCCGCAGCCTCGAAGTGGTCGCACATTTTGTCGATGTCGTCCATGCCGCACTCCCAATATGTTTTGCCCTGGATTGTGCGATTTATTCGTGACGACGGGGAAGGGAAGTATACACGCCGAGGTCAGTTGGGCTCTTGGATTGGAGGTACACCGAACGCCCGCGAGAAACAAATAAACCAAGAACTCGTAGGGCCGAGCCCTGTCATCAACCAACATGAGTGCCACCACCCTACGCGGTGCCCCAGACAACAACGTACTGTATTCTCACTCGAAGTATCAAGAGTTTGCACGGAAGTTGGTGTTCGTCGCATTGCGGTCTTTCCGGCCTGCCTCCACCGCCCACTCCCTCGCCGCCGCCCCCAAAGCCCCTGCCGGCACTGCCGCCTGAAGCGTCTCCGCTAACACCTCCACCGCCGTCGACGCCCATTCCAAGCACGTTGCCCCCCGCATCCGCTTCACTCTCCGAAATGTCCACCTCCAAAACGTCGGTGGCGGGTCCGCTAGGCGCAGCCCCGAGTGAGGCGTAGTACTTGGCAGCAGCACCCGACGTAGCCTCCGATCCCGGACCTCCTGTAGCCCTGGCATGGTTGCGGGCGGCTTCACCTGCGCCTGCCCGGACGGAGGCAGCCTCGTCGGAGACCGCGTTGTCACTCCGGTTGCCGTTCGTGCATCCGGTTAAATCCACGTCAACGGTGTCGCCCTGTGCACCACCGCCGGCGCCGCCCTCTACGCCTTCCATCATGCCCACGCCCCCAGAGGTGGTGACTCCCGCAGCAACGGTACCGCTACCACCAAAAACCCGTGCTATCGGCGACTCCAAAATAGCCAGCACTTGCGCAGCAGCCTCGTCCGCCCTCTTATCCATGCCGCGAGCCCGATACAGTTTCTCCACCTTTTCCAACTCCTCAATCCTTTCCCTCCTCTGCTCTGTCTTCGCCTGAAGCTCCAATGCACTCGAAATCACTGCGACCTGCTGCGTCACCTTAGCCAGAGTGACCTTGCTCTCTCGGCAAATCTTGAGCTGTTCCTGCATCCCTGCTGCATCGCCCCGAGCTTTCTTCTTCTCCTCGCGATCCCTCTCCTTCGTAGCCCTCCTGCCGAGGATCTCTGTAGGTTTTGACAAACACTTCATGGCGTGCTTCATCCTCATTGCCGACTGCTTCCCGCCAGACGCACCGCCACTACTGCTGGCCCTTTTCTTTCCCTTCTTGATTCCCACCTTGGTCGCTGCAACCTTCCGCCGCGTGCCCTCGCCGGTGTTGCCGCTGGACTTGCTTCGGTTTCCCTCTCCAGATCTCGAGGCAGACGCGTAACTTCCCGCACCCTTGCCGTCTTCAAATCCACCGCCGCGGCTGCTGCCGCCGCTGCGGCTGCTGCTGCTGTCGCCGCCGCCGCTGCTGCCGCCGCCGCCGCAGTCGAAGTCGAAATCGTCGTCGTGGTCGTCGTCGCCGTAGTTGTTGAGCTCCTCGTAGGAGTCGTCGCTGAGGCCTCCGCTGCCCACCCCTTGAACGTCATCGACGACGAGGACACAGGGGGGAGCTGCGTACAATGAGGAGGTGCCACCATAACCTACCTCGCGAACAAAGACGGATGCAGCCGAAAACCCCGACCAAGTTTTAACAGGACGTATGCCGCCATTCCTAGGTAACCGACAAAAAGAAATACATTTGAAGCACAACTACAACACCATCGCGCGGTGCTGTCCCGTGCAATACACCACCTCCCCGATTGTTGGAAAACAAAAATAAAAATCCCAAAAAAACGCCACGATGTCGACTGTGGCTCCTGCGCAATACGAGCCTACCCCCGGATTGTGAACTTCACCACCAACGTCGCCCAAGGTTTTAATTGGCGTTTCAACCAGGAACCGGTAACGCGTGTACCAATATCAGGCACGTGTACCCTCAACTACAGTGATGCGTGCGCCGACGTCACGCGTTGTCTTCTTCGTCCAAAGTAGCAGGTCGAAAACAAACAAAACCCTCCGATGTTCAACGTACCTGTTGAAGTGCACTGTGTAGTTCTCCAGCTCGCGCCGCTGCTCCTGGCCCCGCGTCCAACACTTGTTCATCTGCGGATCAAAGAGGCTGTGATTCGCTGCGTACGAAAACAGCGGGAAGACAGAGAGACACAGGTGGCGAAGAGGGAGAGAGAGGCAGATGTGAGGAGAGGAGAGGGATTCAAGGGACGAGGGAGGATTGAAACGCATATGCTACACTTTCCGTATCTGACGCCAGTTTGCCCGTGGAGACTTGCTTTTCGACACTACCGGCACACGCACGGCGTCACCTCACGTGGCCATCTACAGCAATACGTACGTGGCTTCCAGACCGTTCGCGCCGGCGACGGCGGCGGCGGAGGCGGCGGCGACACACACAGAAAGGGAGGTCTCAGAAAGCATGTTGGAAATAATTCTGATGGCAGTTTTCTCCCCGGAGGTTTGTTTCTTGGCGCTACCGGCACACAAATGGCGCCATCTCAGGTGGCCGTCTACAGCAGTACGAACAGGTGGTTTCCAGACCGCCACCGCCACCCGTCGCCGACAAAAAAAAATAATACGAGTATACTGGTAGAAGTCTAATTACTACATGTTACCAACAACGGTATGCAATATTTTCACGTTACCCGTGCGTACATATCTGATGCCAGTTTTTCTCCGCGCGGAGGTTTGTTTCTTGACGCTACCGGCACACATACGGCGTCACATCACGCGAGAACTACAGCAGTGAAATAGCGGACGCCGCCGTTGCCGGGGCCGCCGGCGCCGCCGGTTGCCGCCACAAAGCGCGCCGGCGGTGGCAATACACAAAAACAACAAAAATCGGCGAGTACATACCACAGCAGTCGATGTAGTCCTCTTGCTACATGAAGGCACCGAGGCGGTGTCCTACACATTTGAACAGTAGAGGGATATGTGTTGTGTCGACGCTCCCCAACCTAAAGCTACTCACCGTCGTTCATGGAGACCTTCCCCAGCTCTGCTGCGTCGAGACCATCAGGCATGGTAATTCCGCACGATTCGGTGAGGAATAGTATAGTCCCAGGACCCGCAAACGTCCTCATGCAGTTTGCAGCATGCGCATGCATTTCAGACGCATGCATGTCAGGTTTGTCCCTGACAGATTGGTTGGCGTAGCACGCGGCCGGGTTTTGCAACAGGCAGCGTTGCTGATGCGACCATCCTGCTCTTGGTCCCATGGCAACGAATCGATTCCACGACCAAACTATCTCCTCTCGTGGCTGATCGGCCCCCCATTATTCAATTGGCTCACACTCGCTCAGATCAGGGGGCAAGTTGGCCATGCTCGCGGTGTTTCGATGCGGATGGTATGAAGGATGGTCTGGAAGTGCGATAGAGAATCGCGCCCATTTTTGAATTCACATGCACCGCTCCGTGCATGGTGAATCAACCCCCCCCACGCTCCGGATTCCAATTTCCCCATAACTTGGGTGGCACGAGAATACAAAATTGGAATTCCGGCGCAGGAATTTGTTTCCCCAGGGCGGAGGATTCCAATTTTGGAATTCTTCCATACTAACTGGCCTTACTTCACCCCAAGCTAATTCATAATAGTATTGAATCGTATCCGCGGGGCCCCTTCTACACTACAATGCCGAGTGTTGCGCCAGCTTTACAAGTTATCCCTCAAAGCTTTCTGGAAAGCTTCATTGAAATATCCCGGAGCGGGAAAATAGAATGATGTTCACATTCAGGTACGTGGATTCGACTTTCGGGGGTCCCACTCCGAGGGCCCTTCTCAACTAGTCAAGAGTCCCCACATTCCCTCATTTTTTTTGTTCGGGTTGGGGCACTTTGGTGAACCCTGCTGTCAAATTTGGGGACATGTAATTGTTTCGTTGGATATATACAAGGCAAAACCAACACCAAGATGTCTGTGCATCTTATCAAGTACGTCCAGCGGAAATTCGACAATCGCGGCCGTCCGAACACATGTGTGTTGGGTAACTCGCGTCTACACCTACTTATCAATTTCTCATTTTTTTTGTTGCGTGTCCTAGAGCATTACGGATTACTTCTTGTCAATACTTCGGTAGAGAGGGGTTTGTAGTAGTAGTGCGGTGTTGCATGGATTCTTTGTTTTTTATCATGTTGAAGGCTTCTGATTGGCCGAGGAACATTTAAGCTTGTAGCTTTATGGTCATGGCTCAAATCGTGATTTCGACCATGACGTTGTGTCCCCTGGCACATGGGCGTCATACAGACACCACATATATATGCCAATGTTGTGCACAAGTTTCGTCTAGCACCTGTCTGTCTGTGTGGTTGAATCAATTTGGGTTGATTTCCACGAACCAGCTTGTAGCAACGATTGAACGGGAAAAAAAAATAGTATCACCCGAGAAACCAAGAAAAAGGGAAAGTCGTAGGACGTGGCTCCGATGGTGTCACCGATAGTCTTTACAATGTAGGGACATTAACTCACAGAAAGGCATGTGTTGTGTTGTTTTGCATCTATTTAGGCTATGTTGTCATGGAGACAGCCCCCATGTACTACATTTTTCAGTGTCTTTTTTCGTACCATTACGACCATCCAGGGATGCAGGGTCACACAAGAGGGGTTGAACACCGGGGCGTCGGCGGTGCAATAGTATCGGAGCCCTGCCGTCGGTACGGGGACACATTTTTTGTACTACAGTTGAAGAAACTGTCGTCCTTTGGTTACCGTTGTGATACTGGGACACATTTGAAAAGGGCCGCAGGAGGTGCACGTACCACCTGCGATCTTGGCACCACACAACAGACACAGCACACCCAGCATCCAGCACATAGCACACAAGGAACATTTTGTGGGACATGGAAGCAAGACAGCCGCTGATGCTAGAAAGAAAAGAAGCGGCTTGATCATCATAATGGTCAGACGCAAACAATCCAACGCACAGCGACACGGTGCTACACTAACGCAGTGGCACTGTACTACACTCCACTCCGGCAACGACTGTTGTTCCGCGTAGGTGGTGTGATGAGGAACGACTGGGTGAGACAGGGATCAGCCATATCAGAGACGATGCTCTATTTTGGCCGTCGAAAGTTCATGTATGTCAAGAGCAGCAGCAGTGTAGGTGAGGTCTTTCACTACACACTATCACAGGCGCGGATCTCAAGGCGGCATCACCTCTCTGACGTGTTGGTAGCTCGAATCACCGCTGGTGCTGCTGCACTTGACTGCCGCTGGCCCCGTTTTGAGACGATGGCGTGCTTGCTTGTGTTGATGTGCCAACAGATACATAAGCACATGATGATACAAGAATTGCCAACTTGGCTCTGCAAAACAACACCGAGGGGTTGACAAAAAAGGGCAGTCATTCATACCCCAGATAAATCTAGGTGATCTGCTCACCCCGCATTCACTGCAGCAACCCGCTTGTAAATTGACGTCGTGGTCGTCGAGATATTTATACAACGATGTTTCGCGATATTTTCTTTCTTTTCCAGACGTCGCCAGAAAAGAAATCGCCCGTTTTTTCGTGTTTCCTTTATTTTCGTGCCTCACCTTCCTCCTGCGGTTTGTGCTGAATATTGCTTTTGTATTGCGAGAAGGGTCAAGCTATCCCTTTTCCTCGTCGACGGTGCCACCGTCGAAGTTTGGTACCTACGAGAGCTTTTCACCCATATTTTTTCGCATTCACCCAAGAAGTTGTAAATTATATTTTTTGGTTTCTTTCGAATTGCCTTGAATTAAATCTGCCACCCTACGGAGGGAGACTTCCCCCGTTCCACAAAGCCCGCGCGGCACAAAGCCTCCGCGATATCCTAACGTGTCTCTGCTACTAAACACAAGTCTCCCTTCAAATGATTCCAGGCGGGACGAAACTGTCGTACAGTAGCAGTTTCGGACGATTGAGCCTCCCAACGGTACGTGATACCATTCAAAAAACACCCAAATCGAAGTCGTGCGACAACTAAATCGGGAGACAACAGTAGAGCCCGTCGGGCGGTCTGATGTCGTACAGTACGCCTGACCAGTACAGAACATGTACGATACAGACCCTGCGCGCAGTTTGAGCACGAAACGGGACGGCACAGCTCAGCCGTCGGGCTTCGTGCCGCGCCGCCCGCTTAGATCACCCCCAAATCGGAGGACTCAAAGAGTTCCTCCATCAAGAAGGGCACGGGCGAGCTCTACCTCGGAGAGATCCCAGTGTCTCTCGGCGGTGGCGTGCGGTACCGATTAGCGATGGCCAGCTGTCGTGCACTACGAAGCTCTAAGTGCCGTTTGTCTTGCCCTTCTTGGTCGCCATGAGCCCCGAGCCCTATGTACGGTGGTTCCACGGCAGTGCTTGCTTTCTTCTGTATCTTAAGAGGTTCCCGCAAAATGATTCGTATGGTGCCTGGGATATCTCACTACGAGGAGAAACATGACGAAAAACGCGAGACAGAAACAGTAGGAAGGAAAAGGACAGGGCTACGTTATCATGCAGCCCGGGCTACCAGATCTCGTGGGCACTGAAACATGGCCGGGACAGGTCGCCATGGGATCAGGGGACGTGCGAGGCATGGCAAACAAGCGATGGGACTGTACAGAATCATCACGGGAAAGATACAGGGACTTGACCTCGGCCGTCTGTGTTGATATCATCGAGCGTCATGTGTTTAGCACGTGGGAAGCCGTCACGAGGCAATTCAACCACAACCTTCCCCGTACGGCTCTGCGCTCTCGCCGCTATGCATCGTTCGAGGCATGATCAAGATTCATGAGGACATTACGGGGTATCTTTTACGTGCAGTAGATCGATTCCAACCACACGACCGAAGCGAGTTTAGGTGGCCAATGCCGCAACACTAAGGAAATTATCTTCGCGATCATCCATGCCTGACGGAGTAGAATTTGTCTCGCGTAAACAAACAAACGGACGTTCATGCGTGCAGCAGACGTGCATGTGCACACACACACCACGAACAATAAAACTTCTGTGGCGGAAATGTTGCATCGTTGAATGCAGCTGTGCGGAAACAGATCACACCGGGAGATGCTGCTCTACCCGTGGGTGCTTTGGTTCCCCCAAACCGAGGCCCTGATAACGTAATCTCGACAACCGAGAAACTAAGGTCATGTTCGGCGCCAACTTTGACTGGTGCGGCGAGGAACTGTCCGGCGAGCCACTGCTGAGGTCCAGTATCCTGCTGACGCCATAAGAGAACGTGAACCGATTCTGGTACATGTCAATCGACGGGTACCATGCGAATCGGGTCCTACTTACCACAAGTCTGTAGCCGTCAGGTCGAGACAGCTTGGGCGTCTGTGTGTCGATGATGGCTCACTCTCAACTACAACCTCAGCTACGTACGCCGACCACGGCTTACCACAGCCACTGTACTGCTGTTATTGTTCTG